>PHWZ01000174.1:0-69982 GCA_004379285.1 Botryotinia calthae | reverse complement strand
CAAAAAAGACTTCAATCCTTTCCATCACCCCTCAATTTTCCTTAGAACTTTCAGCATTTACCATACATCTCCAAACCCACCCCATTTGATTACCCAGACACTCTTTATATAGTAAAATCATCAATCAAGGAAGTATCGAGCCTTTCCCTCTCTCTATAGTATACCCCGTGCCATTCAGCATTTGATGCACATCTACAAACCGCCCCCTTCTCGATTTCCTATTTGGGAACACTAGTGTGAAACGCACTACCCAGGAAGATTCAGCTTTTGTACTCATGAATTTTCAATTTTTATCGAATTTTGTATTATTCATTCATCCCAAATCTAATCTCAATCTCAATTTCAAAATCAAATATATCCATGTCAACAACTTACTCAAGCCCAAGATTGCTATTCTCATCCCTAAAACTCCTTATTGAGTCTCTGCTGTAATTTAAGACTTCAAGTTTTCTATCGTAAGTACATATATGCGTTCTTATATCACTAAAATCTAGATATCATTTCTTTCCTCACTTTTCTATTCTCCTTTATTCGCATACCATACACAAAAATCCACACCACGACGACATAGAAATTCATAGAACTCCCACTGACTAATTGACTCACTCACTCACCCATTCAACTCACCTACCCCAACCCCCCATCTACTAAAACACACACACGAACAAACAAACAAAAACTCCACCAGTGCTTATATACTTCTACCCATTCATCCATCCATCTTATCACACATACAAATACACATACACATCTCCATCTCCACAAATCGAATAACTCCCTCCCTCTCTCCCTCCCTCCCAACCCACTCACTACCTTTACAAAATAAACCATAAGATTTGATTGAGTCTTCATTAATCTCTACAATTATATATATTATCCTCTTATCTCCCCTCTCTCAATCACCCACCTACCTCTTAACTCACCTACCTCTTAACTCACCTACCTACCTACCTACCTACCTACCTACCTACCTACCTATCTACCCATCACTTACACACCATAACCATACTGCATTAAACAAACACACCTCTAACACACGCCACTTACCTTCAATATCACCAACGTCACACCATCACACCATCACACCATACCAAACTTCTATCATTCCCATCCCTATCCCCATTTCCAATTCTCTTACCTTCTTTTCTCTTCTTCTTTTCTCTTCTTCCCTTTTCACCTCACTTAAGATCAAATCTTAAATCTCAAGCTAGATATTCAATACCCATTCCATCAATGCCATCCCATCCCATTTGCCCTAACGTTCTCGTCGTGCAATAAGCAAATAAATCAGAATAGAATAAAATGTAATGAATAGGGAATAAGGTAAAACTCATCTTTGAAATATCGTTAATCATTAATTAACATCAACATCACAACTTCCACATCAAAGCCTCATCAACATCAACATCAACATCAATATCAACATCAACATCAACATTAACATCAACCACACACACACACACGAGAGAGAGAATTGGTAGGTATGGTAGATGGATAGAATCTGAAAAATACGTTTTTATGATCCAACGACCGTTAGACATACATATTATCATATCCATGAAAACTTTGCCTATGACCTGACAAATTTTCATCACCACAACCACCACCATCACCATCACTACTGCACTAACTGCTTAAATCCATCCATATCATATCTGCCCTGACTTAAAAGAAAGTAATGTTTAATAATAAAAAAGAACTCCACCGGTTAATTCCAACTCCACGCCATCCCACTTCAACCATGTTTACCAATGATGATATAATATTTTCATCGCGCGCAACATAGCATGTATTCCACCCTTTACCAACCCACTCCCATTTAAAAACAAAGCCAAGCCAGCATTCGCCAACCATCGTACAAGCATCCCCCAACCTGTCGATATGTGCCCCCAAATGTTCCTTCCCCTTATCCCCATCTCCATGAAAATTAGCCGGGTACCATTGACCTCAATTCCAGTGTTCCAATAAAATGATCAACGGCAAACGCAGTCACGCCATCTAAAATCCGATTCCCATGGTATGCGATGATATGTGAAGGCTAGATGTGACAATTGCACTGTCTCTTTTGCCAACCAACTATAAAAAGACAAACAAAAAAGAAAATCTGTTGTGACAAGTGTGTTGTAGTGTATGTATAAGTCGGTAAGGTGTATTAATTTAATATTCCATCCCACATTCCTGGGCGAAAGGCTGGGTGCATATTTGTTTGAGAAAGTCCTCGAGCAGCTTCTGTCGCACAACAGAGTCTCTTTCTTCCAGACGATGCCGCTGGCATTGTTTGCACATCACTAGCAGGTCCACATGGCTTGGCCAAAACGTGTGCCATACCCCCGGTCATCAACAATTCTCGTACGTTATCATGAAGAGAAGCTTCAAGTGAATGAGTCCTACTTCGTTTGGCACCAGCTCTGTTAGATGTATGCGCGGGTTTGTCATCAACTCTGTTAGATGAGTCCACAGATACGGATTGACGGTGCAATTCGTATAAAGTTCGTGCGGCTTCGTCTAATGCATCAGCCCCAACTTCGTCGTAGCTCTCACACATTTCAGCCACTGTCACAACAACATTTCTATTCTTCTTCTCACTACACAACTTCGCATATCGACAACGCGCCTGGACATCCAGCTTTGCTGAGACCGGCGCACTCGTCAATGACGATGCAGATGAGATTGAAGATGAACGAGATGTTCTTGATGAAGTGTCCGAAACCATTGATTCTGGCGAAGACATAGACGAGACCGAGTTGGCCAACGATGATCGACGATTGCAAGAATAAGCTTGTGGAGAAGAGGTCAGTTGGCTTGCCCACTTCTCAGTCGCTTGCGGGCCACAGAAGTTTGTCTGTGCCATAGCGAGGCTCATCGATGATTTGCCGAGCATGTAAGATGCAGCACTCACGGCAGGAGTGTTGTATCCAGTGCTCTGGGGAGTCAATCGTGGAGTTGGGAGAAGACCAAGAGCTGGTACAGGTCTAACAGTTGGGTAAGTGGTTGATGGTGATGGCTCCATAGTATTAGGTGAGTAATGCTTGGGAGACGAGGTGGGCTCATTGGAACCTGGGAAATGATATGCAGACAATGGTGTAAAAGGTCTTAACGGAAGACCACAAACTTCTTTGCGAGATGGACTCGTGATTTCGTTCATGTTATCCAATTCCGGGTTGAGCTTGAGAACAATTCGCTTCCACTCGACAGATTGTTCTGCGATACTCAAAGTAGAGGCTCCTGGGGATGGAGGTTGCGATGATGGTGTATAGTTCAGAACAATGTCAGTCCAACGTTGAAAAACTTTCTCGGTAATGTGCAACTCCCACTTCACAGCAAGGAGGAATGCTATTTCGTTTTGGTTAATCTCCAAAGTGGGTAGTCCAGAAATCTTACTCCAAGCGCGAGACGAGTAGTTTCTATCTTGCAAATATTTCGATGCGAGAATAAGCGCAGATAAGAACATTCGTCGGCCACATTGTAGAGCCCGGAATGATTGAGTATCATCCGTTTGCTCCATAGTAAAATCCGTCTTTGGTACAAATGGCTTGATCAAGATCAGGTAGTACAAAGCGACTTGAAGAGTCGAGTAGCTGGTCCTTGATCTTCTCAAAGTTTCTTGTATGAAGACACGCAGAGGAAGGACACCTTTACCCATCTCGCTTCGGCAAGCGACGGTTGAAAGGGGCCATATTGCTTCGACAATCAAAGCCGAAGAATCTGGGGAGTTGTTGAGCGCATTGACTTGGGGATCATCAGGAATTCATAATAAGCTTACCGACGAGGCTGTCAACAAAATTGACCTTGCGATCAGCTTGACGTACCAGGGTAGGAGGACGTCCTGTGCGGGTACTGGATCCGACACTGGTCCTTCTTGGGTTCTGTCTTTCTTCTGGGGCGATTTCCACCGGTAACCTTTGTTGTGGCCAAAATTTTGTAATGTTATTTTTTTCGCAGATGTTGATTGCAGTAGCAGGGGGAGGTAGTTGATTTGCGCAGAAATAGGAAGGTTCGGAATCGGAGGATGCGCTTGTGATGGAAGAATTGTCGGATGCTTGTGACGCTGCATCCGACCAAACTGAGGAGGTGGAGGAAGAAGCCGACGAGGCTATGGAAGAACTGTAAGGACCATTACGAAATGAGGTGTAAGGCGACGAATCATCTTCGCCGCAATGCATCTTCGAAGTGTTTTGTGTGTATTTGGTGTATTCTGTAAGTAAATCGGAAGTGAAAAAGTTCTATGCGGAATAAAACTCCAGTCGCCGTCTGTACAAAGCCAAAATCTCGATGATAACGTTATAGACTATTCCCAGGAAACCTTCTGACTAGATACGGGCTTGTGCAACAACGCGGTAGTTATTGCAAAAGCTAGATGATCGAGGTAGGAGGAGGACAAGACTAGTTTGAAGAACAGATCGCGATGATTTCTTCAGGAACGATATAACCGGTAGATTTGGACGATGTAAGACTGGCGACTGGGGAAAAAATTGAAAGACCTAAGAGCATGTTGACCTTTCCGTTTTGTGAAATGGTAACTGTTGTGATAAATGGTGGGCTAGTTTATTGGGTAAACCAGCGTCCCATCAAAGGTCGCGACTTTGGACGAGAGGGTAAGGGTGTGTGATGACAAGCGTAGTTTGGTGCAACGTATGCCTTTTATGGAAGTGTGAAATGAAGCATTCGAAATGTGGTTGTACTGTAGCGTAAGGTAGGTTGAAGGCGTGCAATTGTTTTCGCGATTGGTAGTAAAGGAAAGTCGAGGGTTATAAACCGATGGTTGTCATTGAACAAAGGATTGAGTGGAGTGAGTAATGCGGTTGTGAATGGGATGAAGAGGCGAAGATTGCTAAGGCGACAGAGACTAAAAAAGTTTAGGCTCGCAGTATGAGTCTTTCCTTTCCTTCTTTTCTTTTCCCTTTTTAAATAATCCTGTGTGAGACTCGGGAGTCACGATGTATTATTTTGAAGAGAAGAAGAGAAGAGAGCGAGGATAGATAAACTTTTTGAGTTTAAGACGAAGTTAACATTTGACTCTTTTGTGGAATATAATAAATATATTGAAAGGGTGTTTAAGGCGAGGGTGATTGAGGGTGAGGTTGAGGGTGAGGCTGTGAGTCTTAGGTAGATATGGTATGGGATGGGATGGGGTGGGTGGGTGAGTGGGTGAGTGGTACCTTTTTAGGTGTTCAATTGTTGATGGGGTATGACTGATTTTAGTGGCAAGACTTGACGATCCACAAATAAAGTTAGAGCCGGTACCGTAGACTGACTGACTGTAGTGAGTAATAGAGTATACGGAAGTCTTGGCCCTGGAGTAGAGAAAAGGTAGTGAGTGCGTGAGTGCGTGAGTGCGTGAGTGAATCAATCGTATGTGTAATCAGCCAAGGTCGAGTTTCGCCTTCCGTTAAGAGTACGAGGACTGTTTCTTTCTGGAGGTTGGCTGGAATGGTTAGGCGATGACTGGTGACGGGAGGTCTTTATTGATGGTTTGATGGTTTGACGGTTTGATGGTTTGACGGTTTGATGGTTCCAGAAAGAGAAGAGGCAGAGGAGCATAAAATAAGATGAATAAATATAAGAGGATCGACAAATCAAACAAAGAGCAAAGAAGTCTCGTGATCTGGTGGTTCTTTTGATCCGGTGAATAGGGAAAAAATAGTAACAATAGTAATAATCAGGTGGCGAAGGATGAAGTGATTGATTTTAGGTAGAAACGATGAAAACGGTATAACAAAATGATGAGATCGTGAGTCGTGGGGAAAATAGAGATGGTGATGGAGATGGAGATGGAGATGGAGATAGAGATTGAAGCCTGTTTGTGGATGAATTAGGATTGGAGTGAGACGAGATGAGACGAGGTTACTGTAGACTGATGTTCCGACTGATCTGATGCGGGCAGGCGAAAAGAAAGGTCGGTCAGTCAGTCAACCACTCACTTGGGGTATGGTGTCGCAAAGTAGGCAGGCTGACTTGGGTTTGGATGCGGCTTTGGGCGGGTAAGATGATTTGTGAGGTGAGGTGGGTGAGGTGAGTGAGGTGAGTGAGGTGAGTGAGGTGAGTCGTAGAAAGCGAAAGCGAAACCGTGTGATTTGATATGTACGAACGTCGAGGGAGATAGAGCCGTAGAATTGTGAACCCGTGGATGAATAAGAAGCTCGATCGAGGTGACAATTGACGGTATCAATGATAAGTAGAAATTAAGAGGCCAGACGAAGGAATTCCTCTCCAAGGCAGAATAGAGGTGAAGATCAAGACAGACAGACAGACAGACAGACAGACAAACAAACAAACAAACAAACGACGTTGCTCTCCTTTTCCTTTTCCTTTTCCTTTTTGGTGATGCTTTTATATTCCTTTTTTTTTTTAATAATCTTTGCAATCCTTCTTTTCTTCTAACAGCAATAGAGTAAATAAATATGAATGAGTTGAGATTGGATTGGATGGATGGGATTGGATTCAATAAAATGTTTTTTATAGTGTGTTTTCGATGATAATTTTTGACAGACTTCACGGAGCCGCCGACTTAAAAGTTTCTGGAATCATACATGTTGACGATGAAGAGGGAAGAAATCTTTCTACACGGGCGGGCATGGCTGCTGTTTTTTTACAATTCCTACCCGCTTGCGAACATGGTTCTGAACGATTGTGATTATGTTTAGCTAATGAGATTTTGTGTGTTGCTCCAATTCGATTCCGTCCGAATGGTCGGTCGCTGTTCTCTTCATGGCAGCGCGCACCTAGCGACAATGATTACGGGGACGTAGAGCGACCACATGTTTTTCGTCCAAAGCCTTGCCCTCCCTGCCCTCCATCCAACCAGAATGTGCAACACGGATAAGATATGACTGACTGATGAAGGGCCCCCCCCCCCGACGAAAAAAATCGAGATGCGTGTGGACACTGGCTGGGAAAGAGAGAGACTGAGCAGATGTAAGTTACAAGCAATGTGCGTCGGTGAGTCTTAGCATTGGCGATTTTTCCATTTTCTACAAATCACATTGATGGATTCATCGCCAATTTCAAAGCCATTTCAGCCAAATTCTAAGCCAACCAGCCAACCGAGAATCATACAGTAAGTAGAACAGGAAGGAGAAGCCACCGGATTGAGAAAAGCAAGCAAGCAAGCAAGCACGTATGAAAGAAAGGATGGAAAAAGAAGAAAATATGGTCATTATTGTTGTGCACGAAACAGAGACGGCCCATGAAAAACAATCAGTTGACGGAGAAAGAAGGAAAGAAAGAAAACGGCGTTGAAATGCTCACTTCGTAGATTGGAGATGGTGATAATAGTACTTGTGGTAGGCAATACGGTCGTATCCATTTCACTCACAACTGAGTCTCGCTACATCTTTCATCCTCTACCATTCAAAAAAATGATGCGAAGAGAATGTATCATTCCATTCCAAGAACAGAAGCAGTAATTCCGAGCCACCAAACGCTATGCTTTCATGCTTCACGCGCCTCATTCACAACTACTAATTCGACGCAATCAAACGCCTACAGCTACAGGACTTCTAATTACTAGGGATGTCGTGCAGAATATGCAGTGTTCCGCTATTCACATGAGGTGAAATGATATGATCTGACATGACATGATTATATCAAGAAGTACAATGAATAATTTCATCTCTCCAAATAGAGAGACACATAGTAAGTTGTGTATGTGCTTGTTAAGCATCTGGCCTGTGAAGATCTTCCTTTCGGCTTGCCGTTGATGATTGATTGAATACGAAGTACGCCCGTCTAAACATCCTCCCATTCATCCGGCTGGATGCTGATCGTATTGAGTGAGCCTTGCACAGGACAGGAGAGAGAGCCCGTCTCGACCATCGCAATGAACCGACGATGAATATCGCACACAGCCTTGCAATCAATGCTGAATGTCTCGATGTCTCGATGTCTCGATGTCTCGATGTCTATCGGTCTATTGGTCAATTAATCAAACGCCGTTCTAAGAGACTCGCAGCACAGAACAGACCAGCCGAGCCAACTCAAAAAAGAGCATCTTTCTTCTAGGTACGTCCTGTCCTCTACGGAGCAACGGCAATTGCGATCTGGTGTGGGGTGAATATCTCGTGAAACGCATGGGCATACGAATCCTCTTTCTTCCTGTTCTATTTTCAAATCATCCCCGTCCTCCCTCCTCGCAACAGAATGGAATTTCAAATTACAAGTCGGACTATCCCATGCATAGACCATCTATTGTGCAGTGCGGCATGGCTTTGATACTGAGAATCGACGTACCTAGGCACGAGTGGTTTCCTCAGCCTCTTCGCAATTGCGCATTCCAGCTCGGTACTTCCGTTTGCCAATGCTGGATCCGGAGTCTAGAGGTTCGAATCCATCCACAAGACGATCATTATCGCCGATGCAATGTGCGATGTGCAATGTGAAATGTGAAATGTGAAATGATGAATTTCAAATTTAGATTCAGCTAATTGCCACCACCATTACGATAATCACCTACGCACGATCTTCATTCGTATCAAATCTTACCCAAGGTACTCGGGAAAATGGCGGGAATGGCGAAATTCAGATACCGTAGAAAGTAACGAATTATTACTCACATGTATACTTTTGCCTTCTTCCCACCACCATCCACCCCTCATTCATCGTCTCACCCGCCTTGGGACTCACATCATGCAGGAAAGCAGACAAGGCAAAATACATTCAGAAGCGAGAGAAAGATGATTGGATACGACTTTCGCTCTTCCCTAGCCGTGTCGCTTCCTGTATCATCACCAGTTTCATGACCTTACTGCAACACCCGGATATCGCTCAGCAATATTTATCAGCCCCTCTAAATATGGAGGGAGGAGAGGAAAGACAGAAAAAGAATATGTAATTATAGGAACGTTTTTATTCATCCTTTCAACTTGATCGCATCTCTCACGTCAAATCCTGGACATTCATAAGCCCGAGTAAGCAGTAAACTCTCGATGAGATCGAATCTAGCATGTCACCAGCCGAGTGATCTTAGAAGCAAAGGCTTTTCAACAGAGGAGTCGATAGCAAATGGGAGAATATTCCCCTACACATATAAACCGTAATAGTACCCTTGAAGCACACGACCAATGACCATGTCCAACATATCCCCCACTTCATTCCAAGCGTACATCTTAATTGGTTTGGCGACGACAAGTATAAGCATGCAGTAGCAGCTTGCTTGGATGGCTTTTTTTTTTCTTTCTCATGCTCGTTTCCGGCGTTGTGATTACGGGCTGCAGTATTCCTTCCTTGACAGGACCTCAGGGAAGGAAAGTGGGTATCCGCTTTCCCCTCATTGGAATGGAGCGAAGTGGAAAATTCGAGAGAATTCGTTGTGTTTGTTTGTTTGTTTGTTTTTCATTCCGCTCGTACTTGTCACTTGGTACCATGTGACTGACGGTGACCGTTTGGACCGAAGATCCTCAGCTTCGAGAAATTTCCATCTCGCCAATTGCATGCCACCTGGATGGAAACTGGAACGGAAAACGCATCCCACTTCTCAGCTCTTTAACCCCGACGACCCCAAAAGAGCTGGATAGATTCGCTCTATCGATTTTGGGTATCGGGATTCGGAAATCCCTCGATGAGTCAAACAATTTCATCCACTCCAGGCTGCAAAACAAAGGCGTCAGACAGAAATGCGTCCGAGCTTTTTCATTCTGTGCTAATCAGTAAATCTTGCTCCTTTGGTCTCTCGCTCGCCGTGCATGCGCTTGTTCTCGTCATGGTAACACATACCTACCATACCTACCATGCCATGCCATACCATACCATACCATACCTATACCATGTGAGGGACGTTTTCCCTCGCTAGCACGCAGTCTAGACATCCATCACGAGAGCTTCATTGTCAAACCAGTTGGGATGAGACAACGAAGCGCGAGAAAGAAAGTTCGGGAATGGCGAGTCTGTCTCCCCTTCCTTGGCTTGGGCTTGACCGTAACAACGAGTGTAACAGCGAATCTCAGTGTATGTATGTACCATCAGGTGACCACCCCTCCAGTAAACACATCATCAAAATGTAAAACATGGACAATGTGAAGAGCTGGCAGATGGAGATTGAGTGGTGGGAGGGATGATGAATTTTTTTGTTGCTTTTCAAGGACATGGGTGCTAATGATGAAGGAGATTTCCACCTGAAGTGGCATCCCCGCGTTCGTTGTTGGCATTGTGATGGATGGATGCATAGAGTGTAATAGGGAAAGGGTCCATTTATTGGAGGGGTGCGATGTTCCTCTCCGAGATGGATGCACAGAGTATGGTATCGTATGTAGGAGTCACCGGTCACGCTTTCCACATCCCTCCCTCCCTGGTCGGTGATATGTAGATAGATAGTCGGTAGCTGGGCGACACGACGAGAGATCACGCCTTCAAGACGGTCAAGAAAATCTTCGTCTCTTGGTGATCATGAGAAAAACTTAATTCGACTCTCGCATTCTAGATATCAAACTTGCGTAGATGGACTGACTGACGGGGCTTTTCCTTGCTACTAAATATATTCTCGAGTCGAGTCAAGTCAAGCAGCGGGAACATTACCAACACACGCCAATACCAGCCAGAAAATGGATTGGGAGAATTCAGAAACGCTACGAGTATGAGTAGGTTAGGTAGGTTACGTGAGGAAGTGAGCGTTCTAGTATCATAGATTCATAGATAGTATCATAGATAGTATCATAAGTAATGCCAATAATAAATCAACCAATATCTCCTACGAGTACGAGGAGTAGAGAATTCCGAGAGAGTTTCCTGGTTTCCTCCTTGGTGTCCTAGACAATCCCAGTGCGACGTTTGAGAACTCACCGAGAAACTCCGGCGATTGAGATTGACTTATTCTTTTCACTCTCTTCACCAGCAGACTTTCCGAGATTTTTTCGCTGGGGGAGAGAGAGAGTTTTGGGGATGGGGGGGGTTTTTTACGCCTTATCTTGGGATCGGGTTGGTTGGTTGGTTTGAACTATGTTGTGTGTTTTGTTACTAGATGTGATGTGTGAGTAATTTATTTATTTATTTATTTATTCATTCGTTTGAGGTCGCGCTCTGTGTGCGAACGATTCCAGCTAATTCTTTGGTTTGGTTTGGTTTGGTTTGGTTTAATGAAAATACAGAATATAGAATAGATTATAAAATCTAAACCCCCACAACCCCCCAAAATATACAGTAGTTAGTTAGTGAGTTGATTAGTTAACCCGCGCGCGGCCGGCAGCAAAAACCCCCCCAAATCTACGGTACCATACGAAGAAGTAATAATGAACAGAGCATCGAAACCATTACGAAATGTTGTGAAACGCTGGGATTGGATAGATAGAGAGATGGATGGATGAATGGATGGATGGATGAATGGATGGATGGGTTTGAACTTTAATTGGATGAGTACATTCATGCATGGTGCTAGAGATGAAAAGGGAAATCTTCTAGAAAATGAAAGGGTGCTTGCGAGGAAGTGCCAAGGTTTGGAATTGGTATCGCGGAGATGGCTATTGGTTGGATGTGTGGGTGGGTGGGTGTGTGCATGGATATATGCATGGATGTGGTGGTAGTGGTGATGGCGTGGAAAGTGGAAAGTGGAAGGTGGAAAGTGGAAAGGAGTGTGTGTCTGTGAAGAATAGAAGTCGAGGTCGGTCGGTCGGTAAGTGGAGGTGTGTGTGTGTGTGGAAGAGAATTAGGACAGGCAGGCTATGGAGATTAGAAATGCGATTTATCATCTCGGGACCTCGGAGTTGGGGGGGAGAGAGTCCTGCTTACTTATTAGATGAATTATGTATGGAATGGGAGTGGAAATGGAAAATGGAGATAATTCCATCTGCGACAAGATCGTCATACTACTGGCTATTATATTGTACGGAGTAGGCTTCTACTGTAGATATTATTTAGATTTGGTCTGTGTAGTTATTGGTTTTAGAATTAGAATTAGAATTAGTATTAGAATTATGATGAATGGTGGATGAAAACAATATCATCTATCTAATTGTTAATTAATCTACCCATCTACCAAATCCATTAATCAAAACAAAGAAACCAGGATCCAATCCTTCTCGAAGCTTGGGAAAAAAAAAGAAGTGCGTTCTCGGTTCCTCACTCGACTCGTTTACTGGAACGGTTGCCTGCTGCCTGCCTATGCGACCGAAGGCGGCCCCGTTAGCTAGCCAGCTAGCCAGTCTCTTTCTTTATCCATATTACTCAACTCGACGCTTTGCCTGCATCAGCAGCCGTGTCAAGTGTCCAAGCTGCTGGGTTGCTGGGTTGTCGTCGTGCGGTAGACGAGATTTGTAGGGTAGGGTATGGTGGTGTGGTTAGAGAGTAGCTGTAGACAAGCGGGAGAGATATGTGCATGTGCTGAGCACGTTGCTGGCTTGGAGCGCGTGCTGAGTACACGGTGTGGATGCATGGACGAAGGGATGAAGAGTAGGTTTGATTTTGCATCAGGCTGAAGATGAAAGGGGGGAATGAAGTCGTTTATTTTCTTTTGGGGTAGTTAGGTACAGCCTTGAAGTAAGAAGGAAGGAAGCCTTAGATTCGGTCGGTGAGGTAGGTAAGGCAAGGCAGGCAAGGCAGGCAAGGCAAGGCAAGGCAAGACAAGACAAGGCTATGATCTGCCTACATTCATTTCATACAATGCATGCATATTCACCTCCATCCTTCTCTTATGCATTCCTTCCATTCATCACTTGGGTTTGCTAGCTACCTAGATACCTACTATTCGGAAAAGTTTCTACATACACAACTACTACACCGTACCATATCCAAGCTCAGATCTAAGCTCAGATCCAATCCGATCCAATCGGGCGCTGCCTATTCGTCTGCCTATTTTCCTTCCCATTGGCTCTCCACCCATTCACCCCCTAATTTCATCATCTCATTTCCAAAAACAAAATGTCTCATGCTTGAATTGATCATACCGCACCTACAAATTACAAATTACATCACATGTTTTCGCGCCCGGAGGATCGTCAAACGGATGATAACGTGTCATTTCGTTCGTTTCGTTTCGTGTCGTCTCGTATCCTACCGTGTGGTTGAGTCATAGTGGGTAAGACGCGCTTAGCTGAGTGAGTTGGATGACATGATATGGTTCTGGATTTTGGATTGTTAGTGGTTGGTATCATGTAATGATCTCGACGCCGCTTTCGTGCTTAAATCACAAGTGGCAGGCGGTTGGGAATCTCATAGGCTGTGATGAGAAGAGGATGTGTGCGAGGCTGGTAGGGGAGGAGTGTGCCATCGGCTTGGGGGCTTGGTGCGCTTCAGTAGACTATGATTAGGTAGGCTTGGGGATTACAAACGGAGGTGGCGGGAGGAGGAGATTGCTGATTACGCTCAGCTTTTGGATTTGAGGCCGATTGGTAGGGAATGGATCCGTCATTCTATCGTGTTTATCTCACGGTGTGTGAGATGGATAGATGGTATCAAGTGATTCTAGTTTTTCCCTACTTCCTAGTTCTCTGCTTAGTGATCCTCTATCACCTTGATTCTGCCATGGAGATTTATAACGCGAGGGCAAAATTCATGCAGAGAATCGGTGATAAAATTTACTCCGGACTCCTTTTGGGAGGCTTAGAAACGAGTATGTGGCGTTGTGGATATGTTATGATCTTTGATATTTGGTTACCATGTGACATGATGATGCATTGGGAACTAGCTCTCTGGAGTCTTTGCGAGTGGTGCGTATGTATGTACTCGTTTGGTTCTGAGGCGCTGAGTTGAGAGTAGGTACTCATTTGTCCGAGATGCTCGGGGTGGTTCTTTAGGCGAGGAGATGATGCGGTTGTGGGGAGGTTGATTTGTTGTCCTAGACGAGGAGTTTGATTTTGATTTTGATTTTGATTTTGATAACGGGCTCGAGCCCTGAAATCGCTAATTAATTGCAATCTTGAAAAGGGGAGTTAAGGAATAGGGAATAAAGAATACGATATTCATCTACTCAACACATCTAGAGTTCACAACTTGCGAAATGATATATTGTATATGGATTATTTTCGAAATACTTATTCATATCTTTCGATGGAACACATCGTCGCCCTTTTGAACACAATAGAATATCGATATCCTGGAATCGCAATTTGATTTTTGGGATATATTTGCGAAGATTTGCAAGTTGAATCTAGTGGAACATTTTCACTGCGTTAATTAATCCTCCCTCCCTCTTGGGTGGAAATGCGGAGCGAGTTGGAGTTTGATGTTGTGTAATTTATGTGTATATGTATATGTATATCGGGTATTCGAGAGGCTAGATTCTTATTACGATGTATGATATGAGGGGTTTGAAGGTAAATATGAATTTGAGAATGAAGATAGATATGAAATAAATAGTCATGGCTGATTAATTACTTCGAATAGGGATAGATACGTGAGCGGGAGTTTAGCGAGGGGCTGGAGGGCGGGGGATATTGCATATTGCATGTGAAATGTGAAATTTATAGGTGGGATGGTGATGAATTATATATGTGTTAGATTTTTGTATAGATAGAAGGTTTGCTGGGGAGTAGTGGGAGGGGAGAGTGGTATGTATGGAGTAAATAGCATGGTAGGAAAGGAAGTGTAGAGAGGAAGAGAGGGGGTTAGGAGATGGGGAATTGGGATGTGATGTGCATATGGATAACAAGATGAGTTGAGTCTATGACTACCGATATGAGAAGTAGATCGTAATGAACGAAACCCTTGACGATTTGGTATTCGGCGTAAGGAAGTACTAACAGGCATGTAAAGTTATGAAAAGAGAGTCGAGTGATTATGAACATCAATTTAATAAAGTATCGTCGCAGAACGAAAGTATTTCCTCCAGCGTCGGATTGTTGCTCAATTGCTTGCCCAGTGTTTAGCACTTTATCCGATAGTATTCAACAGTTCCGGACTATTAGATTGATCAATGTTTATTCTTCGAAAAGTGTAGATGTCTTGAAGTTTGAACTCAACCCAGAGTTTGAGTTTGAGATCGTTCATATCGAAGATAACGAAAGGGATTTCGATAGGGGAGAGAGAACATCTATACTCAGCAGCTATCTCGAGGAGAGAAAAAAATCACATTCGCATGCACTCATCTACAAGTCGTCATGAAATTTCTTTCCACATCGATTCGCTTAAATTTTCGAGATCGGTAAAAAGCTCGAATTGGTTAATATTGCCAGCGCTGCACGCTTGTTGAAATATTAGAAAACTGCTACGTGGAAATCCCTTATCTATATTCTCATTTAGATCAAATGGAAGTATCTCGTTAATAACGCAGTTGCTCTAGGAGCTGGTGATACTCACAACAGGAGATATTGAGATCCTAGGGTTCGTGTGAATCTGTATACATGACGTATCTGAGAATGCACAGCTAGCTTCATCTATTGCATGGACTTCAACTAATCGAGATGATACGACCTAATAATCCAAAACTCCTCTAATTTACGTTAGAGGCTTTTTACTACTTCTTATACAGCAGGAGTTTAAACCCATAACATCACACCAAGTTTTACACTCAGCCATTAGCCATTAGTAATTTATCTAGCCTCCAGCTTTCTTTTTGTTCGTGGGTAGTCTAGAGCGATATGATAGTGCATATGACAACATCCGTAGTAATTGGTCCATATCTGATGTATATGAATGAGCAGTCTTCTTCACATGTCGAATAAAAGCTTTCGGGCTGCCCACTTCTAGTAGCTTAATTTCCAACAAGGAAATCTGATGTAGACAAAAGCAGGAGCATAATCTCCTAAGAAACAGATCTAGAAGAATTTTAAGCAGAGTGCAGTTAACGCACTCAAGCCTTACACAGGTATAGGCCGAACTCCAAGAATTAGATAGTATATCCATTAATCCGTTCTGGCAAACATATGGCACTGATACACTAGTCTTTACCCCAACCAACCATCCAAACACAAAGCATTGTAGAAAGGCAAGAAGAACTACATATACAACTGTATAAAGCAGATGCTCAACCCTAAAACGTAAGATTCGAACACACATTGCTCGTACCGCGGAAAATTCAATGCTGATAACAAAGATATGAAACAACTTATTCGTATCATCATCAATTCAGTACAATATAAATGAAGCAATAGACAAATAAGAAGAAACCCGTGTTCCAAGAGATGCACAAAGGGTATGAGCAGATAACTAACACGAATTTGTAATCAATTGCAACTGAATTAAAAACTCAATGCTTTTCGTCCTTTCAACACAAACACAAACACAACTAATCTAACGATTCATTCTCTCATGACGTCTCAACTTCGAGTCTGTGGACCTCTAATAAGTTTACAGACAATGAAATGATTAGTATAGGTTATGGGTGTACTAACGGCGCTACATAATTGCGAGCAAGAAACCTTCGATAGAAATACAGGTATTGTATACAATTTATTTTTAACTGCGATGTTACTTCAAGAAATAACGCTAGCACGATCTATCCCAAGCACCTTTGAATCGACAAATAGCGTTGGCTGATCATATCTTTTGGTCAAGTTATTGCATATGCGAGTTTTCAATTTTGGGATGGTTCGTGCCACAAATATATCCATTAGTTGCGTAGGAACCTTTATTATAGACAGACATTGAACGTTCTGCTGCTTGACTTGGCGATTGAGAATGTGGAGCTGTATGGTACGGATCTGGGCGCCTTTATACGGAAAAGAGATTCGGGAGACTTGAGCGAGTGGGCAGAGAACTGCTAGGAAGCTATGATTGATAGATTGATAGATTGATAGATGGGTAGTTTTTTAATTTTTTGTTCTGTTTCTTTTGCTCAATTTCCTTTATTTTGTATGAACTTTTTCCCATTTAATTTGCAAAATCTCCATGCCATTCTTTCCATCCTTCTTCTCGGTTACTTAGCATTTAGACTCTCGTTTCTCGCATTGTTTAATTTCTGATTTTGAAGCAAGCTTTCTTGTCATATACATTTCCTTGAATGTAATGTGAATCTGGGACTCTGTTGAAACTGAACTGCCCCATGTACTTCGACATATGCGCATCAAGAAAGACGTGCGGTAGAGTATCGTTTCGAATCTATCAACAATTTTTGAAAGATTTCCTGTTTCAGGTCTGATGATTGCCTCTGGGTGATCATCTGGAGAGTATTTTGAAGATGTCAAATTGCGCTTAATTTCGAGGGGGTATCATTGAACTCGTATATCGTACATACATTCTCTCCACACTTGCTAATGCAACTCAAGAATATTCTTCGTCCTCCACTTCCTCCATCTCTACATTCATTTGACTGCCGTCCTCGGCTTCTTTCCTTTGCCCACCACTGCCAGCAATTTAACCTTCTTTCTCTAATTTTTCCATCTCTTCCGGCTCCATCAAGCCACCTTCCCCCTTTCCTTTCTGCATTTTCATTCTCACAGCCGCAGGAACAAAAGCCACAGCTTCCTTCCGTAAATCTCTTATTTGCGGCTTTGCTTCATATACTGTCTTGACTTCTTGCTGTACCTTCCCACCACTTCCAGTATCCCGATTACCAAATTCCCCGCGATCCTTTCCTCCCAATGGCATGGAATTTGCGCTTGTACCTCCACTCTTCTCGCCGTTTTGATTTTGATTCTGTGCTTGATACCGCGCCCGTCGCGCCGCGTACCATTTATCCAGCACTTCTTTGGGGAACGGAGGTGGCGTATCTCTTGGCATGGGTATTCTTTTGACCTCTTCGTCAACATCCGACCCACTACTCTCCTCCTCGATATCCCCATCTCTTCTTCGTTTGCCCAAAACACCGCTACCGCCTCGTCCCCCAAACCCTCCTCTTCCTCCCCTGTCTCCACCAAACCCACCCCTCGACTGCGAAAACTGGGGTGCTGCATCGCCTAAAGATTCGCGCGCTTTGTTTACAGCTTTGATTTCCTTTTCCAATCCTTCTACCAGTGATCGTTCATGACTTGTGAGTTTCCCACCAGAACTTTCTATCTTCTTGAGCTCGTCGAGTTGGGATTGTAAACGTTGTGGATTTTTCTTGGCGAGTCGTTCATTCTTCTGAGCTTGTAGAGATGCCTTGCCTGGTAATGAGTTAGTATTATGCTCGAGCTAAATAAAAATATTCGAGAATTGGATGATTTGGTTGATTGCGTACTTTTTTTGATAGCTTTTGCCTTTTCAGCTTTACGCTGGGCTTGTGCGGGATTGACTGACTTTTCTTTGGGCATGGTAGCTATAGTGTAATGATGCCAAATGAAAAAACCCGAAATGAATTATAAGAAATGGTTGGAATTGTTTGGAGAATTGCGTGGAGAATTCGTGGTTTTGAAGACTCGGGAAGTCGTCAATATCGCGAACCATCATTCTGCCAAAAGGCGGTGAAATCGCATAATTCCAACTTCCTACATGTCAGAGACAACCATGGCTCATATATAGCGCAAAACGGAGCAAAGCTTTTAGAACTAAATCAATAAGCAAACTTGTTATTTTTACTTGAGTTGTATTCCTAACGTGTTGTTAACTTCACCGGCTTCGTGTAATTCATTGGAGTGGCTAGCATTCTGAATATCATTGGTTCAGATGGATAATCGTCTTGACAATAGTTAGATATCTAGGTGGTTACAGAAGCTAAAAACAAGATGGCATAAGTCAATAATTGCACTTCGTTTCATTTAGCCATTTAAATTATTCTTGTGATTGAAAGTTTTCACGCAGACATATATCTCGGTCTCAAAGTATTCATAAGTCATCTCTTGTACTTGGGTTCATGAAGTCCTGCGAGTCGGATATCACATCCGCCAGGTCCTTGCTGTCCGTATCTGACTTGCTAATTATCTAAGACCTAGGTTAATAAAGTAGGTTGACAAAACACATCATTTGAGAGACGAATTCAAACTCCGTCAAGCGCAAACATGATGCAACTCTGAATGATTTCTGAACAGCATCCTTTACCTCTTTCAATCCGAGAGATCTAGATTTATGTAAGCCTCTATGAACATGCCCGTTCAGTCAATCTTCCGTATTCCTCTTGGTCCAGCCCGATTATTCCACTGCCGGAACCAAAAATGCCTTGGGCAATCGCGACCGCCATCAAGACAACTAAACTTCGGTAGGAATTGACTATTTTGGGTACTATAGCAATTCATACCCGCGTCGTCCATGAACCAGTCGCTTAATCTCGACAGCAAATATTCTTCTCTAGATTTCACCGCACCCCCATAGCATCCCGAGATAGAGACTTCATCTACTCCTTTGAATGTAGTTAAATCTCGCATCCCATTTTTGACTAGATAATCAAGAGTTTTGTCCGACACACGGATTCGTTTGATCCGACAACATTCTTCGTGGTAACACATGTGACGGCTCGGATAAGAATCTCGGAAGGATTCCCAATCAAAGACAGCAGTGTCAAGTTCGTAGTTGAAGTAAATGGTTAAATTGACTTTAGAACGAGTTCCAAAACTTATCTCATATTTTTAAAGAGTTTCGGCTCGAGCTTCGCACGAAACGAGGAGTAAAGAAGGGATGTCCTTTGAGACGCAGGACTTTTTGTTGTAGTTGTATTGGACCACTACAGCTCGGGGAGGTATTGCTAGATTCCAAATAACTAAGCGAAGCTCGATAGGAAGATCCAAGAAGGAAGTCCGCGATTTGGAGGGTTCTGACATAGAAATGGTAAATTTGAGTGTCCTGGAAGTTTACTTTTTAATGTGTATCTGGGGAAACATGTGTGAATTCAGATGTCTGTCGATCCTAAAACAGCAGCCTGTAATACGGATTGAATGAGACAGTATTTCAGGGCCTTTCGTCCTCAACTTAATCAGCTTCGAACTAAATTATCTTCTTAGTCTAAATAGGCTCTAGAAGAGAACATCAGCACGAATAGAACAATTGATCAGAAGCCGGATGTCAGCATCGGGCGGGCGTTAACATTTGGCTTGACGCTGCATCAGGATTCAGCCAATCACAACACGTATACCCAGCGATTGAGCTAGTTTACTACATATAGCTGCAAAGTATGAGCATATGGATGCTTGTTCTGAGAGAGGAGCTCCTCAGTAAGCCATAGGTCCTGCTACGATTTAACTAAATCTGCAAGCTGTACGAGTTTATAGGCACTTCATTTGGTGATGAAAAGAAAGGCTTATCTTTTCTCCCGTTCTCTCGCTCATGCCGTCAAAACTCATTCGGACAATACTCCGCAGAAACGAAACAAGAATATTCTGCCTTATGACTACTTGTAAAGAAACGAAATCTCGTCAGGGAATAGACCGAGTCGGATTCTGTATAGTTGTAGCATGTGATTGTTTGATACTTATATCTAATCACAGCTATTACTTCTATCGTAAGCAATGCTGTAATACATGGGAAGATCATTGAACCTCCAAACAGAATACTGCAATACCACTCACGAGGCTGCAAGAATAATAAACATGAAGTGTGATTCATACAAGCAAAAAAAGGGCAAGCAAGACGCATATTGATCCACTGAATTTGTAGAACCAACGCTGCAGAGTAGATTTGAAAACAGAAGGAGGTATTTGAAACAGAAACTTTCATATCATTACCATAGAAAAAGAACAGATTTCGGGAGTAGTTGATCTAGATCTAGTAAAGAAAGCAATGGGACGAAAGATGTAGATTCGTTTTAGCAACTCTTGAGGTGCACATTGATCAGTCGCTAGACTCCAATCACATGATTTTGCCACCCATTTCACTATTATATTACTAGACCCACACCTATTTTCAAGAACAATAACATGACACGAATGTGATCGAATCACGAAGCGAGCTATACAGACTAGCATCACAGCAAGTTAAATAACCGCTGATCAATCACTTCACCAATAGAATACGAATAGAAAACATAAATGAACTGTTTATTAGAGTGATAAGTGTACGTAAGGCACAGCCACACATGGCAAGGTAAACGGAGTCGTCATACTTCTATTATAACGTTCAAGTGGAAAAGCAAACACTCAGCAGTGATACCAGGTATACGAACTGAGACTTATGAGATCAACGTTCACTCCGAGTAACCAAAATTGACGTTTCTGAATTTGCTGGGAATTTTTCACAAGCGACCAGCTTCTCTTATCTTCAACATGAACCCCTTCAAGAACCTGCATGTGGACGAGCTTATCGCCAAACTTCAGAAGTATGGCCTTGAACGCGAAGAATCACTTCCACAACTCATTATATCCGGCGATCTCTCTGATATTGGAGGTTCTGGATCAAAAGATTGGAAGCTCCGTACCCCATTTTCAACAGAAATCGTTCTCCGACAAAGTGAAATCAGCTCTCTTACAGTAAGACTGCTCCCTGACTTTTCGCGGCCTGCTTCACAAAAATCCGATATCAAGTCTTTCCAGAAGTCCCTCGCCCATATTGGCGAACTTCCAAATGCCGTGCAATTGGCAAGTGCGATAATTCATACGTTGCTCGATGCCAACAATCTACCAGACAAAAGACCATGGAAAGATGTTTTACGCATTGAAATCGAAGGGCCATTACAACCAAACCTTACCTTACTCGATATCCCCAGTCTCCTTGCAAACATCTCCAAGGTAGACACCGGCCACGGAGAAGATAATGCCGCTTCAATTGCCGAAACGTCTTTCACGACTGGCTCCAACACACCCACCCATACAATCATGACCGAAGATCTCATCTCTCGTCATCGCTCTCTCTCCCACTGCACAGTTCCCTACGCTGGAAAGACATTCATGATTCGAGATCGCAATCATGGTGGGGTGATTACACTCAAAGAGGGAGTTCTTCAAGTATCTCCCAATATCCCCCAAGCCGGAGGATGTCATTGGGCATGCGTAGAGCGCGATGGATGGTTTGGCTTTCGCAACTGCGTCTCCGGTCAATTATTTGGTCATGATAACGAGGGGAAATTTCATTGCAAGGTTTCTCACCATCAGAGCCATGAATCGTTCTGCACGAGAGCTCATCCATCAGGTGGACATCTCTTGTTAATGCTGCATTTGGAAATTTTTCGGCAAATGGTAATTGGCAATGATGGAACAGAGCTGGTGGAAACGGATGGGGAAGGGACGGCGTGGGATTTTATAGAAGTTTAGATAGTGTCATGATGTCAATTGTTGGTCGCGGCTTCCCTTTTAAGTAAGCAATTTTCAGTTTTCTAAATTTGATGTTTGACCTTTGGCTCTGATGATCTAAAACGTTTTCAAGAGATCAATGTCAAGTGTAATTTGGACAACCAGATCTCGATGCATATCTACCTTTGGCAGATACGGGTAGATTGGCCCGAGAAAATCATTGCACTTTGTTACATTAGTGAATCCTCCATTCCTTTTCGCACATTGAAATAACAGGTTCGTCTTTTCAGCGACTTTTTTACTTACTCGCTTGGCGATGTGATATTTTCAGGCATTTATGCTTTGTATCTGTCCATCTATCACACGACAAAACGAAGTAAAGAAAGTGATGTGACGACGACATGTAGACGATTGTGCATTTGAATTTTTTTACACTGTTAATGACTTATAGACATATGGTTTGCCATTGAAATCTTGCTATGACGACGTGATTGACACTCAAAATCCACTGCTTATGATTCGTATCGCGAGTATAGTTAGGTGTATCATATACTCCCATCATCTCGAGCACAAACCCTATCATAACAATACTACTAGCCTATACTCAAATATCAAGCGCTCTCCCACCTCGCTAATCTCCCCACCGTCTCCCCCGCATTCCTCACCACACACAAACAGCCCTCCCTCAACCCCCTACTCCTCGTCTCCTTAACCATCTCCCTCGCAAATACAGTCCCAAATGCGATGCCTTTCCCCTCCGCCAAATTATACTCCCCAGTAGTAACAAACCCAACGAGATCTTCCTCACCCGGAACCATAGGATGATTATCCGAATCATTTTTCTCCTTTGGATATTGTAATGGTGGGTTTTGTAGCAGAGATTTTGTAAGCAGTTGGACACGTTGGGGTAGTGGTGTATTGAATGGTATTTTGCCAATGTTTTTAAGGTCTTTGGCTTTGGTGTTAGGCGGTGGTTTCTTATGTAGAGGCGCGGGAACAAGGGAAAGCCATTCTTGACGGAGAGTGGAGTGTGTGGTAGAAGTAGAGTTTATAGAATCTTCGCTAATAGTTGATTCGGCTGGGAGACGGTATATACGAGCGCTGGGAGTAGCGACGCCGCGAGTTAAGAGTGTTAGGCGAATAGTGGTGAGTTCTGTTGACGCTGTAAGTTCTGCCATGGGAGATGAAAGGAGAGAAGAGAATGTCCTACTAGAGAGTTGGTTGAAAGGATTCTCGACGGTTTTGTCTTTAGGCTCAGCAGTAGTTTCTGACCCATCACCACTAGTCGCATTGCTCTGTTCATTATCAGGTAATTTAGACAGCCCGGCCACTTTCTCAAAGTCACACGCCCAGCCCAATCCAAGCTCCCCTTTCCTTCCACCACCAAGATCAAGAGATTTCCACTCAACTCGCTTGCCTTTGGGTCTCTTGTCCCATTCTCGTTTTCTTTTCAACCTTTGTTCGACCTCCCAAGCGTACCCAGCATTGGTTCCAGGATAATCGGCTGGAAACCATGGGACTCCATGCTCAAAGTGTGATTGTCTTAATTCCTGTAGACCTCCGAAACGAGGATTGGCGCCAGATGACAATGGAAAGTGCATCAAACCATACCAAATTGGCAGTATACACTTCCATGGAGCAATAAGAGTCCAACTACCTTGTGCTGCCGAGGAATTTGACATTCTTGATGCGAGAAGCATTATTGGTATAGGAGGATCACGTTCTGAAATGGAAGGAAAAGTGCCTGGCGGTGCTAAAGTTTTGCGGCGATTTAAGGCTTTTTGTGAAGGAAGACGAGTAGCTTTGTATCGTGTGTCTCGATCAAAGAGGTGTGATGAAGCGGGTGACTGATCTGCCGGCCAAGAAGACAACAATTCTGCCAATTCAAAATTCGCTTCCTCGTCAGCAGGATCTGGAAGTTCAACCTTCCGAGGTTGATATCGAAGTCTGGGATCCATAATTGAGAACGACAATACAGAGTTTGCAGGTAAAGATGCAGGATTTGTAACACCAGCTAACGAAGTAAATGTTTGCGCGTGTGGCTCTTGATCATCTTCGGACTGGAAGTATGGATGAAGTATACCAATTAAAGCTTCTGTTGAACCAGGACCTGTTATTTCGATACTTCCCATCTCAAAACGAAGGTCTTCAAGCTGGACAGTTGGGTGTTGCAATTTTGACAGGCGTAGGAGCTCAGTCCATGCTTCAAGGAATGCAGAAGGATGAATTCTGATCAAAACTTGTCTCATTGACTTTTTCGATACATTGGTAGCATTGCTATCTGAGTCTTCATGAATGTCCCAAAACGCGACGGCAGGGCCGATCTGTAGTCTTTGTTCTTTCACTTCTCTGCTAAGCCACCCATTCCAGCTTCTTCTCCCCGCTCTCCATTTTGCGCCCTTTGCTGAATTTACGTCCATCTCTGGTATGCCTATGGCCAAAAGAACCTTTTCGATAGACTCAACTGAACCTTTGAGACCAATAGTACTCATGTAACTCATATCCCAAACTACAGCCCCTCTACTCCCTCCTGCTCTATGTGTAGGTCTGTATGATTTTTCTGTTGAATTGAGTGGTATGGCCATCCTCCAAAGTGGCTCCTTGGGTTCTGTCATTTTCGCTCTCTTCGCATGCCATAAATGGGTAGGTAACCAAGTCTTGTGAATTTGTCGCTTTCGAAACTTTGACGGCGGTTTCTGAGGCTCGTTCAAAGCATTCTTCCGTATCTTCGGCCTTGCAGCTCTAGTTATAATTCCTGCCACATTAGTTGCACCCTTTGAGGCTCTTTTCTTGTCTGCCAAAATCCCCAACTTCTTAGCCGTTTCTGCACGAATGCGACCTCTTGAACTTCCCGGCTTTCTCTTGTTTGCATTGACAGTCGGTGTATTGTCCTCTTTCATTTCTCTGGCCCCCCTCTTTTGTAACCGTTTCGGCACTCTCTTCACATTATGACTTGCTGTTCTCCTTCTCATGTCCCGGGGCACTTGTTGGAATGCTCTGGTGGACAAGGCACCCTTTGACCTTTTCATGCCATCTTCCAGTGCCTTTATTTCATATTCTCGCGCATTCAGAAACGATTGCAAATCTAGATCTCCATTTTTGAGAGCAGCGTCGGCTGTTTGGGTCATTATCGATCGCGCATCCATTATCTTATTGCGCTTCATGGCGGGACCTCTCCCAGCATCATTCCTACCGTTGGACGATGGATATGGGGGTTCCTTGCGTTTGTTCTTAGCGGCAGGCCTTAGAGGCATTTTGGGCGCCATTCTGACTTCAATTCCTCCACGCGCGGCGTGATATATTGATCGAGGTCCCAAGATCAGAAAAAGTCATTTAATTCTGCCCTGTGTTTTGCCATACCGCCTTCCCAATGCAGACAATGACGAAGATTCCTCACACGAAACACGACACCACGCGACACCAATATCGTTGACTGGATGATCAAAATAAAAGAGCTTGTTGCAACTCCAACTCCAATTCCGATTCCTTATCAACATGTATAACGAACTCTGGTGAAAGAGTATATCAAATATCAAAATGTGGTTCTGAAAGAATAACTCACTTCATCAACTTCTTTACCGGCTTCACACAATTCACAATTAATATTCATGAAGCTGGAACAGGTTCGAATTCGCCAAAAGAAGATCAGTAGCAAGTTTTTTTCTTCTTTGCTTTTATGTCACTTCTTCACTTCTTCACTTCACTCCTTCTCATTCTTTCAAGACTTGCACCTTCATTTTCCCATACCTACCTTTATTTATTTTCTTTTCACACGTTGATGCAAATTACAAAGTACACGCAAGACATTTAAACAGAAATCATTTCTCTGAATTTCGAAATCCCTTTCCTTCTGTCCGTCAACTTGCAATTACAACCATTGTTCACAAATTACGACGATATTTCGACATTCCAATACGAGCAACTTGATCCAAAAGTTCTCTTTTATCTGATTCATATCGTTACGTATACGCTCTTACCATGAGCATTCCACTGTCCGACCACGTCACAGCTTCAAGTCTCGGATCTCTCAAGTTTCCGCCGTCACCTCCTCATAATAGACATGAACATGAACTTTCTTCTTTGACGAAACCCTACGACTCTTGCCATCATCAACAACATCACCATCTTAGTTCTAAAGGACTCGGAGGAACACGGATTTCTCAAGTCGAGATTACTTCCTTCTATTCTCCTGCAAATTCATTATACGAGCCAGATGGAACTTCAACAATTGCTTCAACTCCTCCAATGTCCGGAATCCAGCAAACCAATGGCTCATCATGTGCTCTTCAACCTTCATCAACTTCCTGTGTCTTGCCTCTATCCCAATCTACGATAGCTCCTCTTTGTCTTCAGTGCAAAGGTCACAAGTATGGCTTCACATCATACTTTCACAACACCGCAATTTTTCCGGAACCGCCACACGATCTACTGATGTTGGTAGAGCAATCTTATCTTCTAAGAAATCGGCTTAAGAGCTTGATGATCAACTATGTCACGAGGAGAGTTGATAATAGTCGTTTGGAAGCGATCGCTAATGAGATTCTGGATTGGAAGGGTCGCGTGGAATGTCTAGCAAGAGAAGTCTTGATATCGTCAATGGGATTTGAACTGAATATGGAAGGTCTCGAAGCAGTCAATGATTGGGCGGCGGATCTGGTTCAACGATTGGGCAATCACGTGAACGGATTTCAGAAGATGGAGCTCTCAAAGGAAGATCAAAAGAGATTGCTAATTGACTTCAAAAAACTATGGGAAGTGGTCTGGACGAGTTTTATGGCCGACCGGAATAAGCGGAACACGCCGAGAAGATCATTGCGGTCGAGAGATGTAGTTGACATCGATTTACCGGACTCGGAACTCTAAGTAAATAGTGTTTGAGGTTTCGCTTTTTGCCAATAGCGGCTGTACTTGATTGATTTAGGTAGCCCACATGATTGTGAGCAGCGGTTTAGTTTTTGATAACTTTAGACAAAATGACATATTTTACCTCTGTATTCCCTTCTCATCTTACAAGGGCACTCCCTCGATGAGAAAGAATAAAAAGTGAATGCTAAAGAAAATTAAGGTGAAAATCAAGACAATTGAATTTTTCCTCTCTTTTCCTTTCTCCTCCGTTTGTCAAAAAGTATCTGTAGTTCAGCTTGCTTTTAAGAAAAGCAAAAGAAATTTAGTGGATAGATATTCTCGCTTCACCACTTTTATGCATTTACTTTCTTCTGTCAATTATTAATCTCTTAATTTCGTGGGTGTGTATGTTTACTTCACGTACCTGCATCCTTCATCTACTCACCTCTCATACTCATAGATCACTCTCACACACAACTTCCTGCAATTAGAATAAGTCAACATCCAGACTATACTTATAGACCCCATGCAGTTTTCGAACTCCCATGCCTAATGTTTTTCAAATCGTAATATCCTCGATGATCTGATGCACATAGCAAGTAGCAAATAGCAAAATACCTTTATACAGTCCCGAGTTCCCTTCACATCTCGTCATCTCACGCTTTCCTTCTTTTCTAAAGTTTACAGCATGGAATCCAATACCCCAGTCTCTAGCAGTACGTACCGCAATATCGCCGTCGCTTACCTGAAATCGAAATTACAAATCTTTCCCTCATTGTGTACATGTATCCTGAAACTCAAAACCATTCATCACAGACTTAAACTCACAAGTGTACGTCACCATCGTATTATTTCTCCACACATGCGCCTCGCTACTCTGTTCTCTTCGAAAATACTTCATCAATCTACATTTGTAAGTATATACTACAAAACGCCCAAGTAAAAAATTCCTCATATTGCATAATCGTTATGTAGATCTATGCAGTCTATCCAGTGTGATTTCGCTACTCTTCGTAGCTCATAATACATTAACATAATATAACATGATATAACACCAACTCTTTCAATATCTTACTATATCTATCCATCGCCTTCTCGCCTATCAAGGTCACCACTAAGTGGACTACCAGGACTGATAGAAATAATGTTATTCCATATTGCTAAGAAACGCGAAGTATACACTAGGTACGAAGGTAAGTCTTACTTATCACTCACTGATTGCTGTTCTATCCATATCTCTGTTTGAAATCCCCAGACTGCGAAATTTGAATTTGTCACTTGAGGTATACTACTATCATTTATCTCTCTCACACTAGGTAAAGTAAGGAAGTACCTACTTACTTACAACAACATCATTATTCATTCATTCATTCCCTTAATAATATAGAAAGCTAATTTCCGTCACTAGCCTGATTGTTCTTCATCTTCATCTTTTATCTTCTATCTTCCGTTCACTATCCTCCCTCATAGTCACCATACTCATAATACTAGCACTCACTCACCCACTCAATCCAAGAACCGAAATACCACAAAAGTAGGCATAGAAATCATACCTCCACTCATTTTACCCAAGTCCTACGATATTCATTACCTTTCATCTCACCCGATTTTCTTTCTTAAAGATAGAATCACTTGTAGTATCTCCCCCTCCCCATCTTTTTCATCCTCGTCTTGATCTTCATCCACACCACCCTAACCAATCTGCTTATTTCTCCCTCCCCTCCCCTCCTCTCAACCACACACCCCAATCCATTCCCAAACTCATTCCCCCAAACCATCCACCTAACTCCATCAACACGAATAAATTTACACATAACCAATACCTGAAAACAACACAGATACCACAGCAAACACCACAGCATCCTCCACCCTCTAATAAATTCTAAATTAAATCCTAATACACATCAAACAACTTCAACTTTTATATAATTCTAAAAAAAAACATCAATATCAATATCAATATCAATATCAATATCAATATCAACATATGCCAAGTTCCTCACTCTTTCAATATGAATTTGATATTTCATCTCCTACCTATTACAGGTAGGGTAGAGGGTAGAGAAAGTAATCTTACCTTGAGTAATATCTCTCGCTCTCTTTCTGTAAAGAAATCCATTACAATTATTTATGTATATTATTCATTGGCCTATTATAAGTTATTGGTATCAATGTTGATATCAACACCAAAACCAACATAGATCCACCCACCCTTCCTCACACCGCCAAAAGGTTCAAAACACACTGTTCATTCAAACTCCCTCTCCCTCTCCCCCAAATCTCACTTCCCACTTCCCTCCATCCTCCAATCCCCCAATTCAACAAATTCAACTTACCCATCTCATCTCATAATCTCATAATCTCATAATCCTATACTTGTATACACTCATATACCCATACATCCATACCCACTCCTCTCCTCTCTTCTCATATCCATTTCATCTACTATTATTGCTAGTACTATACGAAATAGTTAATAGTTAATAGTCAATCAAGTTAACAACAATTACATCATCGAAAATACATTCAGTAGATATAGTCAGGATATAAGCTCTAACCGACTAATCAGGAAACCCACTCGATCGTTCATCCGAATATGGAACGGATCATTGCGCCAAATAGTATTTGCCTAGGTACCTACTTTACCTTGCACTTACATTCGCATTTGCGAAAGGAAAAGCGAGAGATCGCCCGAACTTTTTATACATCTCACACATCACACATCACGCAAAGCCAAGCACCTAACAAATTTTCCAAATTATCTCTCGTATTTACTTCCCAGAAATGACTGACTGCCTACACACTGTCTCTGCTCATCCACTATCCCTCTTTATCTAGACTGTAACTTCATTCCTTCCCAATAACACGCCTCTTATACCCCCAGGCCATCAACTCACCATGATGAAAATCCGCCCAATCCTACCTATCCGCCTATTTGTCTATACAACACCGTCAAACCCATCCTATTCCATCCCAGCCCATCCTTCTAGCAATCAACCAACAAAATAGATATCCCATAACCATCATCTCTTCTTCCTATTCTCCTTTCCACCTTCAACCTTGCGGATGAAATTGGAACTCTTCCTACTTCCTCGTCAATTTCACCATTTTAAAATTTGTCGAACATTTGGCGTCGAGCAGAATTCCTCCCACCAGAGCTAGCCAGCCAGTAAGTGAAGTAGTGAAACAAGAAAGGAAAATCCCTTGTCTGCCATATACCAAAGATTGCCACCCGTTGCTCCCACCAATAAATAGTCTACTTGTGAAGGATAGACGAGATAAAATACTGTTCAGTCACTCACTCGCATGAGCTGTCCCAGAGCAACTGTGGAAAAATGGAGTATAGAAATTATATGCAGACATCAAGACGCCACCCCAAATGCAATATTACCAGAAAAGAAAAACAAAACTTGTGCGCGATGCATCTCGCCATGCACATGTGTATGTACCCGTCCCTCCTCGACCGGAAGACGTAAAAAACAACAATGCTTCCTCATTCAAACCCCGCCAAAATCTAATTGTGTATTTCATCATTATTTGCCCCACGAGAGAGTCGTTCGCGAATTTTCAAGACGTATGAAAGTGGTCGAAGCCATTAAAGCAAAGTTCGAAGAAAAGTATAAGGTGTATATGCAGATGAAGGAGGCAAATGCCATCGATCGGAAGAAATCCGTCGCCGAATAAAGTAAATCGAATGCGTAGCATCATCATCAAAAGACGAATGTGACAGATATCAAGAAACGTTTAGCTGTATCTTCGAACCTACCTCACTCCCATGGGCGGACGCGGCCCGAGGCTACTTTGACTGCTGTTTGCAGATGGCTCAGAGTCGAGGTGGGCGCTTGCGCCGCTGTCACCACTACCTGCGCTAGCGCTAGCACTGCCGGTCAGACTTGGCACGTTCATAGGACCTTTTGGTGGATGGAGGGCGCTCACCCCAGCATATTTCTCAACCTGTTGCGATGCAACCATATTCCCCTGCCCCGGTGGGTGCCGAGCTGCAGGCTGTCTCATACCCCCTGGAGGCGACGGCCTGCCATTCATAGATCCTGCCATATGCCCGTTCGGTGGAGAAGGTTTCCCATTTGCTCTCTGTGCCTGTGGGCTATACGGATTCCCTGGTGATTGACTTGCTCTCCTCGTAGTTGGATATGGACGACCTTGCCCATGAATTGGTGGACCGGATGACCCATACTGTAACTCGTCCAGTCGAGTGGCTGTTAAAGAACTCGCCCTCGAATCCATACCCATTGCTCGTCTGTCCACAGTACCATATCGATCGGATGAATATGCCATCAAGGGATCATCCATCAAATTGTCGTGTAAGCCGGGCACTTGACTTATTATTCTGGCGCTAGATCGATTTCGAGGGATATTGCCACGCATAAATCCACCGCCTCGACGAGGAGGAGGAGGGCCGTTATCGAATTCCGGATTGGCACGCATTTGTTGTTTGGTGGGCCCAGGCTTTGCACGGTTTCGACGTGATGTAACGCTCATCATATCAAAGTTGTCAGGATCGATCAGAGGAACAGGTGGAGCATCTGCAGGTTCAACATAGAAGTCATCGTCATCATCGTCATCGTCAAAGCCGCCTCCGTTTCGCACTGAAGGTGTAGATGGGCCTCGACGAGATCTAGGAGGGGGGCCTGCACCTTGACGCATGCGCATCTCCTGCTCTCGAAGAGCAAGTTCACGTTGTCTGAGCATTAATTCTCGCTCTCTCAAGGCGATCTCACCACCACCACCACCGCCAGCAGCAGCAGCAGCAGGATAGTGCGCTTCTCCGCCTTCGGGAATATCATCATACAAAACCAGGTGACTAAACTCTTCGAGATCATTACCTTCCAAAGACCCCCGCCTCGACTGATTCCGCGATTGAGGAACTCCGTTTGATGGAGGTCGGCCAAAACCGTTTGGTGGCCCACCTGGTCCTCGCCGCATACCCTGTGGAGGACCCATAGGCGCTCCACGTCCTCTACCTCTCCCGGGTGGTCCTCCATTCATCATAGGTCTAGGAGGGGGTGCATATGACATTCTCATAGGATGAGCCATAGGCGACGGTATTGGTGCGAGGTTGGCTTCTTTCCTTTGCTGGTTGACAATGTTGAGATTGTGGAGGATTGGGTAAAGAGTCTCTATCCGAGGCACCTTCACGCCAACAAGCTGAGCAAGTTTTATAGGGGATCCAAGATAAGTCTCAACCTCCATCGGTCGCTTGGCGGCATAGTCTTGATACATAATGCTATTGACTTCGGAAGGTTTTGTCATATCCTCCATGATTTTTTCTTTAAAGTTTGGGGGGAATTCACAATGTTGTGCTTGGGCAAGAGTGACCAATTCGTCAAACAATTCAGATATCATAGACCTCACACCAACTTTTTCCAGTAAGGCAGCGTGCGAAGGTGTTTCGAAGATTACACTCAGTGGATGAAATGCTATGGGTCTGGAAATAAGGATTAGCAAGCAATTCGACCTGGAAGAAACTTTCAGGATATTTTACCCAATCATCCTCTCAAACTGTTGTTGCATTATGTTTGGGGAAACATGACACTCAACTTGTCCACCGCTCAAGGTCATCGCCAATGCCTCAGCCATATTTCCTTGTATAGTGCTAGGCATCGAAGGGTTCTTTGTCGCCGGTCCAACCCATATCTCCGTGGAACCTTTGTGCTCAAACTCGCTTGCTCCCAATTGCACTATCTCAGCACCCGAGACGAGTGATAACACGACATTGCTTGGAAACCTCGATTCTAGATGGGCCTCGACGCCGAGTGTATTTGTAGTGTTGACTAATATGCATGTATGTTGTGGTGTGACGACCGACTCGATTACTGCCGCGAGATCGTATACATCTGGTAAGGCTTTTACGCAAAGCAGGACGTAATCGAAGGGGCCCTCTTTGTTACTTGCAGCTTCTTCCGGAGTGCGGACGACTAGATATCATACGTCAGCATTCGCTTGTTTTTCCTAGCTGGAATTCGATAATGAAAATCATACCATGCCGTGGCTTAAATCGTTCGTTGCCAAAAGACGTAGATCTATGGAAGGGTCAGTTAACTGCTGCACATGTATTTGACTTCTGGACGTACTTGAATGATATTCCGTATTGGTGTACAGCGTCAAATCCCGATTTCCACACCAATGTCACATCGCAAGCGTTGGTGGCTTGAAGCCTCCATGATAGGAAAGCAGAAACAGCATTTCCACCAACTGTACACACACTGATTAGTTCATTGCCTCCCATTTTGACGACGACAACGATATGAACAAATCTACAAAATCGCACACGGTGAACCACAACAACATAAGAAAAATGAAGATATTGGCGGGAGATGGGAGTTCAGCTAGCGTGATATAAAAGTGGAGTGGGAAATAAAGGACATTTGCATTAGACAAACCTGATAGAATTCTTAATCGGGGAGGAGTGGGTGCCATCTTGAGTCTTGACCAATGCTGGCCTAGTATTTGACCAAGTTTGAGATTAAGCAGCTCACTCTGCCGTCCCTCGTTCGATTTGATGTACCGAGTCAAACTGGGTAGCCAAAACTAATCGTAAAATTGGATTTGCTTTTTGCAGCTGGTATTATTGTATTCCCCCTGTCTTGGTGCCAGAACGGAGGCGGCCTGGGTGGGTATGGGAGGTGCTTCTAGTTCTGATCGTCCTAATTTTGCTGGTAAAACGAGCGTGAAGGCCTGAAGAGACCCTTTGTCTTTCTTTGGGTTGCGGGACAAGTCTTTTCGATGGACCTGGGATTGGGTGGTGAAATTCAGGACCGTGAATAATTGGAGCTGACTGCTAAAACAGCAGGAAAAACGAGTGTGGATTTTATTGATTATGGTGGATGCAGATGTGGATTGATCAGGAATCAGAATCCAGATGGGGTTTGAACTTTTTTTTTCTCGGAGGTTGCGGATTTGCGAGGAATTGAACAAAAAACAGGGCGTAGCAGAAAAGGCGTTGGCGTCGTTTGTGATTTATCTGCGGAGAGTAATCAATATGAATTAGAGGTCTAACTTTAATAATGAACTTCAAGTGCTACGTATACAAGAAACGCGTCGGATTGGTCAACAGCTTACGGAACGTACTTTGGAGGTATTTTTGGGTGGATGCGTTCAATGGGTTCCTTGACTTCCTTGACCGAACAATCCTTGGAATACGTGCGTGGATCATGGAGCATTAAACAGAGAGAGGCACGCACAATGGATGCAGGTATGTACGGAGAACTGCGAGAGTCTGTCTGTCTGTCTGCTTGTCTGTCTGCCTGTCTGTCTCTGATAGAGAAAGCACCGACAGAACCGTAGAAGAGAGCGAGGCAGGGAGAGGGGGCGAGAGACAGAGACAGAGACAGAGAATGGGAGAGAGGGGGAGAGAGAGAGACACACACGGAGAGAGGCTGTTGACAAGAATGAAGGAAAATCCAAGGATAAAAATTAAATAAATGAAATGGAAGTTTCCGACGCTGTTTTTGGTTGCGCTGACAGAAGAGAACAACTTGAACGGATGCGGTTGAATTTTGTTTGGTTTGTGTATTTATTTTTTGCCTTTCCCTTCCCTTGCTGAAACCTTGGAGGACTTTCGTTCCTGCTGGATTGTTATTCCCCTCCTCTATTATTCTTTTTGTTCTGCTTCTCTCCCTTGGTAAGAAAAAAAAAGATGGATGTGCTGATGCCAAGATGCGTGGTTGATGGACTTGGTGTGCGAGATAGATGGAGGGATGGAGGGCTGTATATTTTCATAACGCCATCGAGATATATCAACGTAATTTATCGATTACTGCAGTCGACTACTGGGTAGGGAGGGAGCTAGAAAGGCTAGAAAAGCAAAAGCAAATTTTAAGTTCTCAGATGTAAGTTCCAGAGTTCCAGAGTTCCAGAGTCCCAGAGTCCCAGAGTCCCAAGGTTCTAACGTTCTAGCAAATTCTAATAAGTTGTAATTATGATTCTCATTGCAATAGCGAGAGTCTCCCTATCTACTGGGTCCGTTTATTGGTAAAGTGTATTATACAGACAGGTGCGTACCCGGGCAATATCAAACAGATCGACCATATAAACTTTCCCAAGGAGAATCATCAGATGAATGTCAGATGTTGCTTTGATAATATAATATGAAATGAGAAATTCTAATAAAAAGGAGGTAATATGCTTCAACATTTACAGAGTAGGCAAATTATCTCGTATTCCGTCCCTTGATGATCTCAAAGTTTAATATCAAAGTTGCAAATGTCTCAGTGAAGAAGGCCTCGATGAGACGGTGGTGATGGTGAATGGGGGTGACCTTTACACTGCATGTACATATATACTTCGAGAAGTTCTCGACATATTTATAGCTACCTACAGGTACTAGGCATGTTACAATGAATACCACCCGAGAACGAACTTGATGCAACAGGGTCCTTCCCGCCGCTGCTCTTTTTCTAGGAAGTAGCCATTTTGGCGGATGCGAGGAGAAAGACCTGGAGGAGGTGAGTACCTACTATTTCAGTATCAACCACCTAGTACTGATGATGGTTGCTATCGTGCTACCGTGCTCTCGTGCCATCGTGCCATCGTGCCATCGTCTATTGAAAAAGGACGGAACAACTAAGTACAAAGCAAAGGGCCAATCGATCTATTTGAGATTTGCATTGATAATCATTGATGTCTACCAAAGTAATTGAAGATTTCCTTTTAGGGATCAACTAAGTACGGAAGCCGGATTGGAAGAAACTACCAAAACTTCCTCTACTTCCTCTACTTTCTCTACTTCCTCTACTTCCTCTACTCTCCATTAGGGATCCCTCAAGCCCTTCCCGCCCACCATCTTGTCCACTCCAAAGCTACCCGCAAGCTATGAATGTAGCCGGCTCTTCAAGCCGACTTCATCGTAATTATCTATCTGCTCTAGTGCACATTAGTTTATCTCCCCCCAGCCGCGAAAGTGAGTAACAAAGCTAATAGTCGGCTCTTTGGGTGGCCGACTATTATTAGACGATTGGAATAAGATCCGTTTGAAGTATGAGCCCTTCCAGAACTGGAACCTTATACCGCACAAACCTCAAGTGCCTACCTAGTACTAGGTGTATCTCAAAGTTGTCTTTCAAAAGCTCAAAGCACTACGTACAGCAGGGTAGGTGGAATCTAAAGAGATTGTCGTGTAAGCGCCCGCAACAAATGCAGTAGAGCCCCTAATTCGAAACTTAGGCTGTGCTTGGGTTCTGAAGAGGCGCAATATCAGGAAGAGATACTTTATAGGCTGAGAGTAAAGCATACATACACCTTCTGCAGACTGGAGGAGATGACAATTGACAGACTTATTACCTAGGTAGGGGAAGAAAGGGAGAAAGCTCCACGTTCGAAAGGCTGTGCAAATAGATACCAAATTGCGGTTGCAGGGGGTCGCTCAACTACTGCGTCGAATGGCATAAGCCAGAATCCTCGCAGAGAGTTGGTCTCTCATAATCATCCCATTCACGAAGTTCAAAAGCGAATCGCATACGGGAAGGGAGTACGTGTCGTATCGTATAGAACGAGAGGACCTGGGTATTCTCCCAAGATTTGCCAACACCCCACGATAATCACAATTGATGTCACCAAAATAATCTTCAATACCCGCAATATATGGCCCGTCCGCTTGCTCGCACACGTTCACCTTCCTTGTCAAATCCTTCCTTTTGGTGGCCGTCTCTTATGCGTTGGCTCCCCTCACCTCTCGCACTCACTTGCTATATCGTAACAACAGACTGACCACGAGATTTCGCGTTGACATCCGGGTATATAATGAGTAGTCGTACCAAAGTTCGGAAATCCTTCAAAGTTCACTCTCAATCTCTCGATATTTCGTTCTGCCTTGCAACAATGACAACATGTGTCTCAAGCTCTTGGAATCTCTGGGTCAATAATTTATATGTTGATGTTAGGGGGGCACTGGGGGGCAATGATGATGAGATAATTGTCTGTGCGATGAAAAGAGCTACGAGGATACTAATAATATAGAGCACGCACAGTGAGAAAAAAAACTATCGAAATCCTGGTCGACCTGAGCATGCAGGTATAATGAACGCAGCACAGTGACAGGGTTCCATGGAAAGCCGGTATTCTCGTTGATAACGAAGTCCGCATTGGCTTGACACGCGTATTTCCTATCGACTATCGTAGAACAGCGGAAAGTCCGGATGTCCTGGATAGTTGGTCAAATTTCTGCACCATATGCATGCACAATTCAGTGTTGTATCCTGATACCTGTCCAATCGTGCTATGGCGATGAGAAAGATATGTATACAGAGTCGGCTGTAAAACGAATGTCTCGTCTTAGCAGAAGCAATCGAATGGTCCCCACAGGCTCCACGACAACAATCTTCCAAAAAAAGAATCACATCTCAGTACAAGACTGTGTTTAATGCAACCAGCGGTTCATAGAAAAGGGAGGCTCCATAATACCCATAGTTCAGGAGATGGGACTTTGAGGGAGAAGAAGACCAGAACTTAGAAGCATGTGTGCCTCTACTCTAGAACCTTTTTTCTCCATATATTTGACGCGTTCCGAAGCTATCGCCAATCCAAAGTTCGACTCAAGCCACTATAAACAAGCTTCGAGATAAAAAGTGGAATGATTTCTCCGGCAACCCAGGAAGGCTACTTATCCACGCTCCCACGATGTATCGTTCCCCTTTTTCTTTCTATGGATACGCATGGATTATTGTGGATAAACATGTCGATCTGACTGACAGTCAGTCACTGACTGCTCGTCTAGGGCTGCCACAGTTTTGATGTCAACAGTTATGGGACCAAGGGGACTCTGATTTTTGAGCTAACCCAATCTTGCGGTCGCTTTACATGCACCTCTGAGGCTCGAAAGTCAATATAAGATATCGAAACCATGGTTGACAAAATAGGCAACAAGAAACAAAACAACAAAGGTCTTTCCTATTGGTTTCACTCTAGGCATTTGCATCTCAATCGGGTTCCCATTCATGTGCCAGTCATTGGTCTTGCAGATGTATATTTCATCACCTAATTCTGCGGCTAAATAATCTTGAATGCATCAAGTCTTGTGAATACACCCGGCCAATAAAACCATTTGATATACGATCAATATGATATCAACAGCCAATATTTTCAAGGTCCATACGAGATAGAATTTTAAAGACAATGCCATTACATCAAAGTAGCTTTTCTTGTCTTGCGGCATGTTCTTTACAAATCAACTCAAGAGACACGGAGCGAGGCATATGTGCTAGCTTCCCAGGTGCAACGGAAGGTTATTATGGAAGAAGATAATATCCCATTTATCTGGCCAAGGCAATGTTGCCAAGCTTATTCAAAAGCGGAGGCAATTTCACATCGAAGTTTTCCATTGGAGATCATGAACGAACCCTCCGAAATTACCGTTACCTTTATGACTCGACTCGGATTCAGACTCGGATTCGGACTTATAATGCATTCTGGGTAGGTCTGCATAGTAAGAAATAAGGTTTCATCATGTTTTCGTTGGCTTATGTTGAAAATTGCTATGCTTCTCGCAATCTTATACTTATCTTATCTTTATGCTGATATCACTCACTGAATGTCATTCTTACTGTAGTACAGTATTTACTAGGAATTATGGAAGCAAGGTTCCTCATTCTGACCAAGAATTCTCAATCTCAATGTGAGATTCGGATCCCGTTCGTTCTCATTTAATGCTTGCAAGGCAGGCATACTACATCGCGGAAATCTTTCTTACCAAGAGGAGTGGCAAAGCAATGATACATTGGTACACTTCACGTGCGTGCATGCATGCAGATCCACCGTATATGTAGTATCTTGCGTTTTAGCGTTTCGAAATACCCGCCCTATCTCAGCTATCTCAGCTGTCTCAACTGTCTCAGCCTGTCGATTTAATGGTAGTATCCCGCCAGTCCACGAAAACAAATGCTTTGTCAGTCACAGATTGCAAGATCCATTGAAAAGAACAGGAAATTTCGATCTATCTATTTTTTCTGCCCACGAGCTAATTAAATCTCCGAGCGGATAATCTATCCTGCTGTAAGAGAACTACCTATTACTACAGCGGTCAGAACGTTGGACGTTGGACGATGAAGGATGAGGAACGTATGGCTGTCGGTGATTTTGACAGGTTGCTTCGATGTAACACTGAGTGGAGTAGGGCGCCTGAAAGGTAGGCAAGCCACCTCCTCTTTGTCTATCCTGTGGCGCGCTTGGGAAAATGATTTTATTGGTCGTGCGACGACATGGTATATTTTCCATATTTCTGGCATGGTCTTTTCGGTTGTTGTTATTGTAACGATTCCATTTCTCGATGTGAGACTTGGATGGAAGCCGATGGGGTGTTGTGTGGAGAATAAGTATTTAAAATCAAATAGTAAGATTGGAGCGTCTGATATTTTCTCCTTTAAAATCAATACATACCTTGAAATCAACATTTCCAATAGCTCGGGCTGTATATAGCCCAACATTCAGAAGCTTTGTCAAACCAGAACGTTTGAGCTATTTGAGGTACCAAGTTCAATTCGAATATGGTTCTGTTCTTTGGGTACTGAAAGCTCACATCTGCTCTGACTCTCTGGACTATTGGGCACTCTGCTTTGATCCCCTAATTTCGGGGTCTTTGGTATTGGATGGAGAGAGAATCAGATGCAACGTTGTTTTGTGGGCAGATAAATTATTTCCAATTATAAATATTGTCTTGCATCATTACTCTTTTCTTTTCTGTCTTTTAATCTCCTCTGATTTCTGATGATATATAGCAGTACTTAGCTTGTCCGCTTGAGGGATAGGACAATAAAGTGAAAGTCGACGTAGAGGAGGAGAAAGAGGAGAAGGACAAGAAACATAGGTTTCAAAGGGCAAGTGTGCAAAAATATAAAGTATAAAGTACAGGGTCAAGGTGAATTAAAAGGGGGAGACAAAAACAACGCGTACAAACAAACGAGAAAAAATACATACGAAGAAAATGAATGGGAGAAGGAAGATGTAAATGATGGGATATAGCCGAGAAAGTTTTCGAATATCTACAGTTATAGAGGTGGAAAGAATACTTGTAGATCGGGAGTGAGAATTGAGGGAGATTATTGTTTATTTGTTTTCTGGAGTTGAGATGTCTAGGGCGATGGCGTCTCGTGTTGAATTGCTTTTGTGAATACATATTCTTAAAGCTGCGTTTTAAGTTCGGGATTTATCCTGTAAATAAATACCTGTGTATACTAATTTCTACAATCTCCCCAGCGCAACCTCCTTCTACAAGCATCCTTAAATGTGGTATTCAGATCGTTTTACGCCCTGTGTATGTATTTTCTTAAATGTTAAGTTGGCTGTTGTATTGTTGAATTCATACGGCTTTGCGTCTGCGTCTGCGTCTGTCTCTGTCTCTGTCTGAGTCTCTCTTGTGATATCTACTCTCCCTACTCTTTTCAGCTTGATCAACACTTCTTTATATTGTCTCATGGCGGGACAGTATCATGATATGTAAAGGCTACTTGAATACGGATTATAAACTTAGTATTTCTCCTGCGTCGCGATATATGATCGAGTCTGTCTGTCAGTCTGTCAGTCTGTCTATCCATCTATCTGAAAATTCGTGCTGCTCGTCGTCTTGTTTGTATTCGCTATCTTATTTTGTTTTGCTTTGATTTTCTTGCTTTTCGGCTTGCTTTCCGGCTTGATGTGATGTAATTTGATGTGATATATCAGCATTCTAGCTAGATATAGATCTGGGAGTTGAAGCGAGCGCTGGAGCTGGAAATGGAGCTGGATAGATGATCATCCTTTCTTTATGAGAAACTCGTGAGTCGTGCGTGCATGCATGTAGTCAGTTCCCGGTACTGAGAAACGAGAGATGTCATCTCATACACTAGACTAGACCCACGATACGTAGGATGTTCAATCTTAGTAACGGCAATGGTACTTTCATAGTGTAAACAGTCGAGGAGCGTCGGAGTAATGCTCATTTTTTCGCTCCCTGTACGTACGTCCTGGAATAGCGAGCTGAATCTTTAGATTCTTGATTCGGTTTGAAGAGAAATATTGTTCAGTCTTGAGCTTCGAGCTTCGAGCTATATCAAGCTGAATCGGTTTTTTTTGTTTCGTTTCAATCTCGCTACGACTTGGCCATGTCCCTCTCGGTTTACTTTCTGATACCTTCTTTGCACTTTTCGGTACGTCTATACTGTAGCAACGACTGTAGACGCGAAATAGCTCCTGGTAAAACCTCTAGAATAGCCCACTCTACTCTGTGATTAGATCGTTCGGATCTGTTTGTAGATACATAGATAGTAGATACACCACAACCATTCAAGCCCAACACAATCCGCCATGCGACTCGTGACGAAGCGTCATCGACCCACAGAACGATACTAAGTAACTCACTAACTCTCGCAGTCGTAATTGTGTTCAAGATATCCGTAAACTATTGCGCAACTGCGTATGTGGGTGTGGGAGAACGGATTTTGGGATCCCTCCATCAAGTATGTCATGTGTCTGCGAAGCTGCGGGCAGGTCTTGTAACTATTGATGTGAATGTGGTTAATGCGGCAGCGAACTTGATAATTGCGGTGAATAGAGATTTTTTTTGCTTCTGGGTCGGCCATTCATTCGGATTTTTGGGGTGGTGTTGAGGTATTAAATTTGGAAGACCTGGAGATTTCTCGAGAGGGTGAGGGTTGATGTATAAAATATCGTGTAAGATGATCCAGAGGTGAGACATATGCACTGATTGATGATGATGGTCAAGCTGAGAGATACACTGGAACCGCATGCGGTAGTTTGGATGCAATGAGTGTTATATACTGACCAAATCTGTTGAGCACTGAGCAGCGCCGCTGCACGATTCCGAGATAAAAGACAGCGTGGCTATCATGACAGCATCAAGAAATAAATTACGCATTCTGCCATATCTAAACCATAAACGCCGAGTTGAGAACAGGCGCAAAGATGCCGATGAGTGGAGGAATAGCCAATAGTTTCTTCATTGAGCCAATCGCTAGCGAGATCCGAGTCTAGAGCTTATTCTAGGTGTGGAGGACTTGCGAGGCGTAGAGGATACTGCAATTGTGATTAAGAGATATGGTGATATGGTTCCGCAAAGTAGTCTGTAGAGACGTTTGTTGGTTGTTGACATGGTGTCGGGTTCTTCTTCGAGAACTTCACTCTCATTATCAAGGTTCAGAACTACTTCTTCCTCCAGTTTTTGGTCCTTGTCTCGGGTTGACGACATTAGTGCTGCTGCTTGCACAGTGATGATGTCGTTTTCATCGACTTGCGAAGAAAAGAAAGGTGTCCAAAAGAATCGAGTACAGACACTTGGTCGGCATCATTGAGCTATTCGACTAGGAAAACATGTTAGTTTGGAATGTGAGCTCCTAAAAAGAGCGAAACCATAGTATCGGCGCATGTAGCTAAAATGAAAGTTCCTTCTTGACGCTTCAGGAGACCATTGGGGATAAGCAGATGGGAAAATACCAGTCTAGCAGTTGATCGATCGAGAGCGCTTACAATATCGTCGAGGATTAGAATCAGTGTTCGGAAATCGATGGCGCGCGCAAAGTCCTGGATTCAGGGGTTTCATTAGCATAGAGATTAAAAGTTCCATTATGTATTTGCAATTTCTCATAAATCTCTTCTTTGCGCTGTCACTTAGTTAGCCCCCGTTGTAATTACTGGTTTTAGCTTGACCTGTGATCTTACCAATGTCAAAGTCGAGCGCAGAAGCTTTTAGTATCTCTTGATACCATTCGCGATCATACTAGTTAGTATCAATAATTGCTTATCGAGTGGTGAAGTTGAGATCTGGGCATTCTAGTGATAGAAGGTCATATTATCTGTTATATGGATGGTCCCGCTAGAGAGAACAGTTTCGGCTGACATGGTACGAAACAAAGTAGACTTTCCGCAGCAAACCGGGCTAATGTCGATATTGAGTGATTTATTGGCGATGTTAAAGCTGAAATTATCTAAGATATACACTTGGATTTCGGTTGCTAGTGCTCGTACTGAGAGATTGTTGACTGAGATTGAGATATTTTCAGTTGCTAATCGCCTCTTTTCATATATTTCCGAGCTAATTGTGGCGGCTTCTCTTCCGTTTACTCCAAGGCAGATAGCACCAATGCCATTAAGGCGTTGATGCGAATCCTCATGCCCACTCTGCAGGAGAAATTTTTGAATACGGAGGAAGTTCGAAAAGCCACTGCCCAACATCGGCGAGTTGAGAATGAGGGCCATCAATGGCCCTTGAATAGAGCAGCTGGCGGTAAATACGTGTAAAGCGATGAAGCGTCGAGATCGTCTATTCACGCGGTTTAGAAGAACCCGTTCACAAAACCCGTTCACAGAACCCACAGTCATTTTCTTCACCGTCCTGATGCTATGATTTGCTTGAGGGATCATTCAAAGATGTCTAATCTGCAAGAATCATTTCGTCGCAGCTTCACGGCTAAGCTGCATAAGTTTTGCGGTGATAGATTGTAGACTAAGCATCTTGATGCTTTTGAATTGTAGCAAAACCGTGCTCATTTGGGCGACTCGTTCCTTCGACCCATCACCTTTCAGAATGTGCCGCTGGTTTGGTCATAAGAACAGCCACTAGATAGCAGGCTTTGAAAGATACGAGCACAAGCACATGTTCTTTTATGATACGATGACGATTCACCAAGAGCGATCAAAAAGGCGAGGAGAAATGCAATCCCGACCATTCGATAGATGAAGTTTAGAAAACATGTAACAGCAGGAATTCCTATGGAAAACTCGTACAATTTTGTGATCAGATTTTTGGGAAAACTTTCAAAGCTCAAGATTTGTTCTACAACGTTTATTACGAGCTGAGATGTGTGTAGTAGCAGGAAATCTCTCGGATCACTGAAAAATCTGAAGTAGCTAGCTGGGAGAGAACAAACACGTTCAAGCAATGTAAGTGAATAGAGAGATGATGGTGGTGATGCTAGCTCCACAGAGAATATTGAAGTCTGTCCAATTGATGGGATTTCCTCAAGTTTTTTTTTTGAAATGATATGACGGCTCTGATTCTTCTAAGGTAATAATGACCTCTGTATGTATTTCCATTTCTCAACTTTTGAAATCGAGAAAGTCGAACCATTTGATCGAGCACGCCGAAGAGGGAATTGGGCTCTTCCCTAGTGTCATAATGTATTAGGCTGCATCGCTGGATACCCAAGTCGTCGAGCTCACACCCGGTTTCATTTTTTGTGGCCATTTGATCACATTGGTTTGAAAATTCGTTTGTAGAATGAAGATGACTTGATGATATCGCTCAAGTGTAGATAGAGAGCTTGAAAGCCGGAGCTACGAGATAATGGACGCAATATGTTCAATTTACGGAGTACTTCAAGGGACTTGTAGAATTTTGAGACATTGTGGAAGGTTGAGGATAGAAAGGGAGCCAAAGGTTGTGAGTGAAAGATTTGAAGGTGATGAAAACGGAAATGAAACTTGACTATTAGAGGCTTTCGAAGGTGACAGGGCTGGGAGGTATATGAGGTAGAGAACTGGAGATTGATAGTTAAACCCCCAAGTTGGAATAGGAGTGATTTAAAGTTGCGACCGGGGCTTATAACTGGTAAATGTGAGAGTTGGTAGGAATTTGGAAGTTGGAAGATGGAAATTGAGATCTCAGGATGAATATTCGGGGAAGAAAAGAAGGATTTAATAGAGAAAATTTTAGGTTCGAATTAAGGCGCATTTAACAATCAATTTTGTTTAAAAAAATGATATACAGATGTGCAGTAGATACACTTGACTTGTAAAATTCAAAGGACAGAAAATTTGTTCTTTGAAAGTGCAGACAACCAATGAAAAGCTAGTAATTTTACACTTTACCAAGTAATTTGACATGATAGTTTCTCTACAGACGAATATTGGGAAAACATTTCAATTGTATTTCTCTTATAAATTATTGTGCACTTATTGCTACTAGGCCTTCGAAGGGGTTGAATATTAAAACAATCAAATCCTCAACTTGTTCCCCTGAAATACGCGAGGAGTACACTGCAACACTGCAACACTGCAACAGATATCGGCAGAGCAACCAACTTGCAACCATATCTTTTCCAAAAAGTGTCTTGAATCACAGAATAAACACTGGTAATACAACAAGTATAACTTGTGTTGTTATCAATTACAATCAGACTTACAACAATGGATAACGATCTCAACATCACAAGCATGTCGCAAATATCACCAACTACTGTTGAAGCCAGCACAATGGAGAACAATGAAATGACAGGCACACCACCAGCTCCCTCCACAAGTACAACAATGAGCAATACCACTCCCATGACTTCCACCGTCGCAATCATCCTACCACCAGCTGACATCGGCAGAATATTAGTGCCTGAGCTTAGCCTAATGATTTTCCATCAACTCCTCTCCATGACCCTTGCCGGCCTTCCTCCACCCTTTCTTTGCGCCCTCCACGGTAGTCCCTGTTATTCCCACATTCATGCCGAATACAAATTCGTCAATTTTGTCCTTTCTGATGCTACAATGCCTGTTTTCCGAACCATTACCATCCGTGGAGGCAGATTGAAGAAGATCCGCTTTCTACAAATACGCTCTGACAATTTCAGGTTTGTATAATTACGTTCTAAATCTCTCCAATCCACAGCTAGTACATTACTGATATTTTGAACACAGCCTAGGATCTTGGAACTCGAGAAACAACAATGGTTCTCGCCACCCCCTCAAAACCCACGTCTGTAAACTCCTTAACTATTTCCATAAGATAAATTTTACTGCGGTTCAGCCGGCTCGCACACAGCACTCCACCGACTCCGAATTGTTCGAAGCCAACCTTAACGTTGATTCTATACTACATGAGATTTGCCACATTGCAAACGCAAGCAATGAAATGCCTGCATTTCGTGTGAAGTTTCTAGGTTATAATCCGGGAAACTTGATCGACCAGGGGAGATTGAATCACTATGTTGAGCTAGTAACTGCGAGATTGGCAGATGGAAACCGAACGTGGACGCCAAGAAGAGAACTGTCCGGGGACGGTGGAGTGGTTCATGATGGGATAGTTTGGATTTGGGAGACTGTTTAGGGAATCAAGAGGGGAGAGGCTGGGTATGATTCTCTTGACAACGAACAAGGTCGATAGAGGGGAGTTATCATAAATTTGGGTGGTCACTTCTGCTAGCTCAGGCATTCAGAGGCACAGATTTCTAGAGGTGTTCAGATGTCCGGAGAGACTTAGACGTTTGGATAGGCTCAACCATTCAACCTAGCTTGAAGGCTGAAATGATTCCAAGTGCAGAAACTTCAGGTCTATGTAATACGCAGGCAATTGGAAAAACGAAGATTCTCAATGATGATATCAAGACTACCTCTTTCAATATGATTTCATGTCACTGATTGAACGTAGAATACAGAGCACAAATACATATCAAAGAGAAAACTTTTCGGTTGCACCTAACATCTTTGCTAACTTGCTTTCCTTCCCAACCTGTGAAATTTAACCACAACCATACCATTTTTTGCTACCCTCTAGCCATTAGCATCAAGGCACAATTTATATCATAATCCCCATGACTAGAGGACGACCCCCCAAATAAACAAATGGCGAAGGAAAAAAATTCCGTGAAAACAATCATAATTTTCTTGCATTGCAATGACTTCTCGAAATGACACAACTTAGATAAACAATCGGTGCCGCGATCGCCAAAATGTGAAAAAAGGAGAGATTATCGTTTGATCAGCATAAAAGGTATCGAGCACTTAGTCAGTCTTGGTGTAAGCGGCGGAATCGACACCTCCCTCAGGGTACTCTCTGTTATAGATTGTTAGTATTGAAAAACGAAAAACGAATAACGAATTGAGATTTGAGGGTTACTTACGGGAGTGCAACTTCGAATCTCTTCTCAACAGCCTTCAGAACCTCTTGGTCTGCCTCATTGCTGACGAATGAGATAGCAAGACCCTTAGTTCCGAAACGACCAGCACGTCCAACACGATGAAGGTATGAGTCTGCATCGGGTGGGAGATCGTAGTTAATAGCCAAGTTAATCTTGTTGACATCAATACCACGACCGAACACGTCCGTAGCAACACAGATACGCTTGTTGAAATCCTTGAAGTCGTTGAAACGTTTGATACTACTCATGTGTCAGTAATGTAAAATAACCAATGATGCTATACGACGTACCGTTCCTCTTGGCTGACACCAGAGTGGATTGCAACTGATGGGAAGTTACACTCGCGCAAGAGCTTGTCAAGTTCAGTGGCTCTGACTGTGCTCTTGACGAAAATGATAACTTGGTTGAAGGAAAGCTCATCTAACAATTCATTGAGACGTCTATTCTTCTCGTTCTCCTCTAATTTGATATAATATTGTTGAAGACCATAGAGGGTGAGCTTTGTCTCATTATCAATGTAGATTTCAAGAGGGTTCTGCATGAACTTCTTGCAGATAGGTCGAACCTCTTGAGAAAGAGTAGCACTGAACATCATGACTTGCTTTTGTGGTGGTGTGGCTCTGAAAATCTCCTGAACATCGCGACGCATATCTAAAACAATATCAACAGTGTGCACCTAGAAGGACTGCAATTGAACTTACCAATTTGATCCAACATCTTGTCACACTCATCAAGAACAAAAACCTTGACACTATTGAGGCGCAAGTATTTGTCTCGAACAAGGGCGTTCAATCGACCTGGGGTACCGACGATGATGTGTGGGTGGGTCTCGGGATTCTTCAATACCTCAACATCCTTGCTAATAGGAACTCCACCGTAGAAAACACCAATCTTGACATCTGGCATAAAGTGACAGAATCGTTGATACTCATTTCGAATTTGGTAAGCCAATTCACGAGTGTGGCACATCACAAGGACGGATGTTTCACCGGCGACTACCTCGACTTGTTGTAGAGTTGTGAGGACGAAAACGGCGGTTTTACCGAGACCAGATTTGGCCTGGCATAGGACATCTGTACCAAGAATCGCTTGGGGAATACAGACTTGCTGAACTGTAGTGATCGGACCGAAGTTAGATTAAGTGTCCAAATTTATAATCAGGTGCAAGAGATCGCAAGTCCGCCTATCTACGCAAAATACATCCACAACGCAACACCCAAAATGCACAGATCGAAGTATAGGCCCGATATTTGCCTTGGAAGGCGCAAATCGTCAACTTTACACAAACGCAACAAACGCGTCGGTTTGAGTCGATCCTGGAAGTCTCTAGGCATGCAATTCAAACATATCTCCTACAATTTTGCCAGCAATTACATCGCCGCTTTCTTTCGAGATTCTCGCCTAACGCATATGTTTGCCATCCCTCCGAATCTTGTATCGGACCGGTAGAGACATTCCAGGATCGCTCGTAACTTGCTGAAGTTTTGACCAGAGAGTATTCATTTTTGCTTGCGAGATGGACGGACGCGCTGCGAGAAGGACAATGATGGAGTTTAGGGATGAAAGTTATGACTAACCCTCCGAAGGATGTTCGAATCCGCACCAGGAAATGGCTCGTAGAAGCTCCGGCTTCAATAAAAATTCGCGGAAACCAGTCGAATGGATACCAACATAACTGCCCTTCTTGGCCGCAGCTGCATTTCCAGACACGGTCAAATTTCCCGAATCACCCTTGACTCCTCCATTTGCGCCAGCAGCTGGTGCTGGTGCCTCTGTTGTTGCGAGCTCCTCATCAGAGTAATCGATCAAATCTTCTTCGGCGGCAGACATTTTGATGATATTTGTTTAGTTAAAAGGTTAGGGTCGTTGTTGTTGGAAGATAAAGTCGATCGCGAAGGTCAATCTTAGTGGTCGTTATTCTTGCTGAAAATTGTTAGGAGTAAATGAGGAATGACAAGAAGAAACAAATCAATTAAGAGATAGATCGTGATGATCCAAGTCGTGGGAAGAAGTAATGAGATGGATGGAGGTAGAGGTGTTGAAAGAAAGATGGGTGAGCGCGACTAAGGGATTGCTTTGTCGGCGCGGCTTCAATTCGCCGCTAAGCATTGTATCACGTGAGCTACTAGCTCAGCTTAGGAAAAAGAGCTTTGACTGATTGGCCGGCATCATTCACGTTAGTCAGCACCTCAAAGTTGCAAGTCGAAATGTAAAATTCATTTACCACTCCTCATTTCGTACACACTATTGAATTTCGAAACTCTGATATTGGATTTCATATACTGTTTTACTCTACTGCATACCTAGATATATCAAGATCAACAATCTCTTGAGCCCCAGAAAAACTTGCCAAATCAGCTTTGAGCTTCTCAGCATTCCTTTTGGCAACATATTCGACATCAATTTTGGGGTCCTAATAACAATGGCAAAGTCACAGGCTACTAAAGGAGCATCGAAAGTACCAAACAAAGTCTTGTACAGTAGGATATCATATCTCTATCAAGCGGCGACCTATCTGGCTGTACAAGACAAAGAAAGTCAAGAACAATCGGCCAAGGGAACCGCTCTAGACTCATCAATTGAGGATGTCATGAAAGATGAGTCAAAGGATGTAGCAAATGTCACAGAGGGACCACATCAAGCTCTCTCTCGTAGATTAATCACGGATCTACGCTCAGTCTCATTGAAAGGATTAATGCGAATGTCTCCTGATATGAAGCATTCTATCTGTAAAAATTGTCAAACTCTGTTGCTGGAAGGTACCACATGTACTGCTAAAATTGAAAACCAAAGCAAGGGTGGAAAAAAACCCTGGGCTGATGTCCTGGTTCGAAAGTGTCATACTTGTGGGCTGGAAAAAAGATTCCCGCTAGCAACAGAGAGGCAACCAAGGAGACCAAGAAGATCCGTCCAAGAAGCTAAAACTAGTGCAACTTGAACACGAACGCACGGATTTCGCGGCCATCGAGAGTTCATCAGCCAACAGAAGTCTTGCCTTCGAAAGCTTTATTGTTTGTACAATTTTGGATGCTATGCTGAATGACAATTGCATCATCATTAAACTCCTACGACTCGGTGCCTTACAAGCTTGCCTTACACCGCAGAGTCACGAAAACCATTCATTTCGATGCGGTGTCTATAGCAGTTACGATGAAGGGTTTGCTTATGACTTCAAAACTGGAGTATATATCGGTATTCGACAAGCGAGATTACTGTAAGCAGATGATATTCTCCTCATTCGTATCATTCACCTCTAACAACGTAGTAATGTGTAGCCATTCTAGAACGAGCTATTGACATACCGGAGCTGCAAGGCCGTGTAGAAAGCTTATGATATTCGGGTTCTCTATGAGGGGTAAAATATTTTGACCCACTCACCAAAGAAAGATACTCTACCTTCCGCAAATATTCTTCTAAGCTCGAGTATGGGAGTCGAAACCCTTGTTCACGAATGGTATTTCAAATTGTCGGGATAGGTCATTACGGAATCTATCAATTACTATTCAAGAGGGCACTCTTCTAATTGAAGCGAGATTTGGAAGCTCGTCTCTTTCTTTCCAACATTCTTCATCATCTTCGATGCTGCTCAACCACTCTGTAAACTCTTCCAGGCCGAGTTCGAATACTAGTGTTAAGTTAATCGGAGGAAATGTTGTTTAACGTCACCTTATATCAAATATCGACTTTTGCGAGTGCTATCGCTAGCTCTGTTTGCCCATATTCATTGTCGATATGAGCAAATAAAGTGGAGGAATAGAAATTTGGGTACTTCAATGACGATGCAAGAATGTCTAGACGAGAATCACGTGGCAGTCAACGCGGCCTTACGTTTTGAAAAGATTCTTGTTTGGGATTGAGCTAATCAATGAGGTATGATGGTTTGTGGTTAATTTGAAAAAAGGAGTATGGTTGTTTGACAATAGGTTGAGCAATAGGGACCGAACAGCTATAGCGGAGAGATGGAATCAATTCAAAGGTCCAGTAAGCTTAGGGAGCTTGGGAACTTGGCGAATCAAGTAGTGAGAGTTCAACCGAGAGCATAAAATTTCAATCGGATACAGTGCTCTATGACTACAAACATATTCCATAGTCTGGTGACCTGCATACCCGTTTCAACCCCAAACCTACATGAAAACCTCGTAGGATATCTCCACTTCAAGACGTCTATCCAATTGAATCTGAGTTCACATTTGGCTTGACAGGTACCTAATAGTTATGCTATCTAAACAGTTTAAAATAGTCTGGCACCATGGCTCTAGATACCATATTTAGAAGATTTGTACTGGAAATGAAATGAAAATTCGGTTATTCAATGTAGGATTACATATATCATTGCGAATAATCTACTGTACTCCATGGAACCATGTGAGCAATTGCTCGGCAGTAGGAAAAAATCACATCAGGAAGGAAGTTCACATTCATACCCCAGCCTGCTGATAAAATGATAGGGGTTATAGAAAGCACTTCAAATGCCGTTTGACTTTCAAGAAATTCTAAAGGAAATGGTGGTAGTTTCAAAGGACCGAATTAAAATCATAAATTCATATATATTCATTAAACAGCTTGCATCTCGGCTATCAATACCCTCTATACAATGGGAACATTTTTAGCTCGATAATCATACCACAACGGACTCGTTCTCTTTTGTTGAAAGCCCACTAAACTCTGCTGTAGATCCTCGATCGCACTCGCATACTTCACTAAACTTGCCTCGCTCCAAGCAGTCCCCATTAATGCCAACCCAAATGGCATTCCATCCACTGGGCTCACGCCTGCTGGTAAAGTAACCATTGGATACCCTGCTTGGGCCGCAATTTGATAAGTTTGACCCACATCGGGCGGTACCAATAATGCGGTAATTTGTGTACCGTTGTTGTAAAGGGCTGCATCTATTCCATCTTCACGGGTAGTGCGATGACAGAAGTTAAGGGCTTCCCAGTATGTTTCATTCATGATACCGCCAGTAGCGAGAGAAGCTAAAAACCCATCTTGTCCTGATTTAAAGGCAGGATGAACGCCTGGAAGACCACCTTCGGATCCAACATTGTCGATATTGTATTGGACAATGTCTTCAACGGTGCGAATATCTGTATTGTTAAGATCTGCGAGATATTTCACAATGTCGTTGTAGAAGTCAACTGCTACATATGTGTACTCGGATTCATTGGGATATCCACGAGTCGTACCATAGTCCCAATCCCAGCCATCTTGAGAAATAATGGTCTGCCAGTAAGGGAGTTCAGTACCATTAATTATCGTAGCACCGGCGGCTTCTATCTCGGAAACAAGGTTGAGAAGTTGGGACTGTTGGTCCGAATCGGCAAATTTCCAAAAACTGAGCCAGGTTAGCCCAAAAACTGCGCCCTGGAGAGCGGTCTTGTTGCTAAGATATTGAGAGTAGCCACCGGCTGGCGCATCTTGCACAAGCGTTTAGTTGTCACGGGCGTCGGGGCCGTAAATTCCGTCAAGGCAGTAGGTAGCATCTCGGACAGATTTGGCGAAACATCCAACGGTATCTTGATTATGGGATTCAGGAATGACACTAGAAAAAATGTCAATATGATAAACGGCTATAGAGATGGTGCATCAAGATTATCCAATAGTCGAAACTACAGTCTGCTCGAGGACGATCTGGTTATTTGAACATGTTCAACGTTCAAAATGGGCTCTCAGATCAATAATCTCTCAATGCCGGACTGTAGAACCATTAAACAACCCTGATAGCAAAGAAGACTTACCCGTCACGTGAAGTAAGGCCAACGGTTGGTTTGAAACCGACGACACCATTTCGCTCGGCGGGATTGATTACGCTTCCATCGGTCTCAGTACCAAGCGCAAAAGTAATAAGATTTGCGCCAACAGCCGAAGCACTGCCCGATGAGCTACCTCCGGGAGTAGTGGTTAAATTGTATGGCGATCGACACTGACCACCCCGGGCCGAATAACCTTCGGAATATGAGTTCGAGCGCATATCGGCCCATTCACTGAGAGTGCTATGTCCCATTAGAATGGCCCCGGATTCGCGAAGGCGTTTCACGACATGAGCATCACGAGGGACGATGGAACCGAGCAACATCCAAGAACCAGCAGTAGTTTCTAATTTGTCCTTGGTAGCAATATTCTAGCACCTGTCAGTAGGACCGCGAAAGAATCTGTTGCCTCAAACTTACATCTTTCACTAGAAACGGTATGCCATGTAATGGTCCGCGGATTTTACCTGATCTACGTTCATGGTCAAGCGCAGAAGCTATTTGTATGAATTCAGGATTAATTTGCATTACAGTTCTATCAACATCGTCAACCATCGGTGCATGGAGCATGATGCCAGAAATCGATGCAAATGTCACTCACCTGATATATTCGTCTGTTTGTTAAATCCTCTCCAAATAACACATAACGATTTGCACTGATGTCAATGTCCCATTTGACAAGGCCGATTGCAATTGATCAATCGAAGCCTCCTCTAACTTAAATCCATTGCATAATGGCATGGGAAATTGACCACTGTCTGCTAGACTGCCATTTTGAAGAATAGGAAAATCATATGGCGAAGGGTCCTCTAAGAGCTGGGTTTCAACAATGTCGGTGATATTAGAGACAGGCTTCAGGTACTTCGGACTCGGACTACCGATTGTCGAGGCAATCAACGTAGTCGCTGTAACAAATGCTTTGATGAGCACCATAGTGTGCTGGCAAAGTTGAGAGAGCAGGAATAGATGCAAGAAAAGAGAAAGCAAGACTTAGGGAATGAAAACATTATGTACTGACGACTATCAGCTATACCGATAAGGGATGCGTATGCTCTCCATCAAGAGGGGAAATATCACCCCTTTGGAGTTGCAGATACACCTGCATGTCTCCATCTCAGCACTCATGCAAGCCAAGACATGGGTATAACCATCAAATGTCACAAATATTCATCATATATCCTCCCCTCCATTACCGGTGAAGTGGCCGGACGTTGCCGGTTCACTGTGGACAAAGAACGTCGGTGTAAATTTGTGATTTATACTTTGAAAGCAAAAGTGGGAAGAAGATAAGAAAGTGTGAAAGAGATCCGTTTGTAAAGAAAGATCTCGTGCGTTTGACAAATGGAAACTTGCACCTGGCCACCGGGAGACGGAAGTCACGTATCACGGAGAAACCTTATCAGGCTACCGATCCGGGTCCCATAATGTGTTTACATTAGCTAGGTGTAGGTGAGGGTGTGTCTTTGATTCAACAGATTTATTGTTGTATGGAGAATGGCAAATGGCAAATGGCGAATGGCGAAAAGGGAAGCCGTTTTGTATATAAAAATGACAATTTCAGAATCCGCCTGCAATTGAATCTATATCGATGCTGTGCGTACTTATTAGGTAATCGTGTTGTCTGAAAATATGTCAGCCAGCCTGATGTATAATGACGTTGTTGATTGGCCCCACGAATAGCCACAATATCAACATTGTACTCATTGTTCTTCGAAATTGTGACTTTCGACATTTCAAAGCACCGTCTTCCTGCCTACCACTCTCCAAACTTCTCCCAACAGTCTTTTACACGAATTGATATATAGTTTGAGTCACCATGAAGGCGGCTATCGCTATTCCGGTCACCCTGGCTATGGTGTATAGAGCTGGATCGCACAAAAGTTTAACTCCTGCCGGTATTGTTGCAGCTGTTTTCACAGCTGCCGCACACGCTTTACATCCTTGGAATTTGCCTTTTGCGCTTTTGATCATATTCTATCTCATTGGCACAAGAGTTACTAAGGTTCGTTACTTCTTTGTGAGCTCATCACTAGTCTGACGAATCTAGGTCAAACACGATGTCAAGGCTAAGCTAACGGTGCAATCTACCGGGTCTGCTGGAGGTGAAGGAGCTCGTACTCATACGCAAGGTACGAAAATACCTCCTCTATTCCAATGCTAAAACTGACGTGTGTAGTTATTTCGAATTCTGCCGTTGCCTCTGTTCTTACCCTTATGCACGCATATCAACTACACAAACGAGAGAACGAACCAGATTCGTCTAACGGCGCATGTTACGCATGGGGTGGTGATCTTCTTGTAGTGGGAATAATAGCAAATTACGCAGTTGTTGCGGCGGACACATTTAGCTCGGAACTTGGAATTCTATCCTCAGCCCACCCACGACTTATTACATCCCCGACTCTGCGAAAAGTACCACCGGGAACAAATGGAGGTGTTACGGTTTGGGGTCTTGTGGCAGGTCTACTAGGTTCTCTTATCATAGTTACTGTTTCGATGGCTCTGGTACCATTCTGTAGCCCTAAAGAATTTGCGGAAAATGGATGGTCCTTCTTACAGCGACAACGATTTACCTATGCGTTGACCATATGGGGAGCTCTTGGCAGTGTGGTGGATAGCTTCTTAGGCGGTTGGTTCCAAATGAGCGTTGTGGATACAAGGACTGGACGTATCGTAGAAGGACAAGGTGGAAAACGCGTATTGGTAGTTGCGGGTGATCCTATCGGTCTGCACCAGGGAAAGAGCAACCAGCCCGATGCTTCCAATACTCCACTTAAGTCCAGTCTCAAGCCTGGCCACCCAAGTCGAATCATTGAGAACGGATATTTAAACATCCTTGATAATAATGAGGTCAATTTTCTTATGGCATTGACTATGAGCTTGGGAGCTATGGGTATTGCAAGTTGGGTATGGAATGTCCCATTTTCAAGCATTTATACTTTTTAAGGGACGGTGTGCCTACGGTTATGATCAAAATCAGCTGTTGTAATAATGTACGCATAGATTCTAGATGAATGACATCTAAACATTTTTTTCTTCAATGCTTCATAGCAGGTTATGGCAATAGGGGTATCCACTAGTGTGGTTTAAGTATTAGCATGCCTCTAAGTTAACTATTTAATCATTAAATGTACAGAACAATCAAAATCCACTATTTCCATTGAGGTATACTTCTTGGAAAGGAAATAAAACCAAAGATATATCAAAATCCCAGAACCGTCGCCCAGGCACGATTCTATGCCGCATTACCTTGCAAAGCTGTATTTTCAGCAACTATCTGTTCGCAGTAGATTCTCAACTCTTCAATCTGTGCATCTCTCCTTCCCACTCGAGCTGTCAAACTTACTACGTCGGCATCTGCACCTTCGAGTTCTTTGACACGTCTTACACTCTCAGCCAGTCGAGCAACAAGGTACTGGATATGCAGAGCTGCATCTGTAGTAGGGCGACTCATGCGACTGGTTTGCCCTCCTTGAGCACCTTGAGCTCCTTTGACCGAGGCAGCAGAGGAAGCGCCGCTCGAATCTGGTTTTTCAGGTTTGGTCTTTCGTTGTGGCCTTGGAGGAGCAGGAGGAGGTGGCGGTCCTTCTGAATCAGAACTAGATGGCGGTAGTGGTGGGAGATCGAAGTGTGGACGGGGAGCTGGAAGAGCTGAGCCCGCAGTGGAAGGCCCAGCTGCTCGATGGACGACTGGTCGTCGAGGGCTTTCAGGCTCAGAATCTATTGGGAAAAATGAAAATAGAGATTTCTGCTCGGTAGTCAAGTGATTGTAATCGAAATCACTAAAGTCAATACCATCCCAAATTTGTTGTTGTCTCGGCGATAAGATACCGACGTATAAATCAGGCCTATGTATACCACGACGTATAGGCGCCGAAGCGGTTTTTGGTTTCGTCCCTGCCTTCATTCTTTTTGCTGCTTTCTTTGCTGCTTTTCTTGCTTCTTTCCTAGCTTTCTTAGCTTCTTCATCTTTCGGAGGAGCATGAAAAGATGGTGGCGCAGGTCCGAATCCTAGAGCTTCTCTATACCCGCTCCTTCCCTTTGGACAATCAGCCCCCTTTTCACACTGCGTAATCCATCGTTCCACGACATCTTGCTCTGAATCATTCAAATGCTTGGATTCCTTGATGGCATTGAAGCTTGCGAGAGCTTTAGCTGTGTCACCGTCATAGTATGCAGCAATAGCGACCAAATTCGATATTTCTACAATGACCTTCTCATCGCCGACTTCTTCGGCCTGAAGTCTAGCTTGTTCCACTGCTGCTAACACTCTCTTCATATCACCTTTGACTTTACCGTTTAAGGCTCGTTGAAGAATCATGAAACCCATCAACATCTGAATAGTTTGAGCACTGGCTTTTGCTTGCTGTTGGTTGAGTTGACGCTTTTCCTTTTCGGCTTCCGCGCTGGTTCCAGTAACGCTCTTTCGTACCTTCTTCCTTTCTTCCTCGAGCACATTCACTTGTGCAGAGAGTGCACTGTTTCGTTCCGTAAGTTCTTTGATTTTCTCGGCATGAACCCGCTCACGTTCAGCCGCATCCCCAGTATCGTCAATTGGCTTTGTGGCTGCGCTTGCCAGTTCGAGCTTAAGCTTATCTGTGATTTCCTGAAGCGACTTCTGTTCCACTGTCATGTCATTGATCAAATCTTCACTTTGTTGGGTTATTTCTTTCAGCTCTTCAATTTGCTTCTCGTTTTCCTCAATTTTCTCGTCGAGGAATGCTTCTCGCTTACGCCATCGTACTTCCTGCTCTTCGAAATGACGAACCCTGATTTGGTTATACTCCAATTCTTTCTGGCTTGGAGCAATTGGTGGTGCTGGTATTTGCAGGCTCCATAAACGAGCGAGCTCGATCTTGTTTGCATTGTTTTCCTCATTGAGATGACGAATCATTTCGGCATCTTCCGTTTTCATTTCATTCAACCGGCCAATCTCAGTTGTGAATTTTTTCAATTGTTTCATTACAGTTTGAATTAATGTGGCTTTTGTCGCTACGTCTTCCTTCAGTCGTTCGTTCTCATCTATAACTTTCTTCGTATCTTGCGTCGACTTCTGGAGATATGCTGTAGCCTTCTTTAACTCTTCCATTAGACGTTTTACCTCATCCGCATTTGCTCCCTCGCCGATTTTTTTCACTCGGACCTCTTCGAGCTCCTTCAATAATTCCTCTACACGTTTTTGAACAGCGGCGTTTGCACTTTGACTAGCTTCTAGCTGCTTCTTGAGTTCTTCTGATTGATCTGCGTCTAGATTCTTTTGCAAGATTTCCAGCTGTTTCTTGAGCTCCAAATTCTCTTTAAATATGGTCTGGTTCTGCAGAGCCAATTCTCCATGGCTTTCACCCGGGGTCCCGACCCTAATTTTCAGTGTCTGCTCTCCAATTGTCTTCTTCTGGGCTCTAATTTCTGACCCCTGTTGCAAAATTTTGGCGTCTTGTTCTTTCACTCGTGCTTCTAGTTTCTTGATCTCCGCGCCTAAAACTAAAAATTCCCGACCCAATTCTCCAGACGAATCATGAACTGCTTTTCTTAAGTTCTTGATAGTTTCCTCGTACTTAGTGGCTTTCTCCTTAGACTGATTGAGTGCCTCATTCAGTTGATTAATTTGGGTTTTTAGTCGAAGAACTTGAGCGCCGAGAGTCTGCCTGCTGAGTAACAACTCCTGCTCTCTTTTAATTTGAATTTTTTCTTCGTCCTCAAATTGCTGGACCCGTTTTTTTAACTCGACAAAATTGATTTCCAAACGTTCTCTTTCCTTTTCTTTCCGCTCTGAGTCTAGAGCTGCATCTAGGTATCTCACTTGTGAGCTCTCCAATTTCCGAATCTTTCCGTTCAAGTCAGCGATCGTCTCTCCCAATTTAGCCGCTTCCTTCTTGAGTCGTTTTTTCTCCTCCTCTAGACGCTGTACTGCGACTTTAAGGTTTTCACCCGCGTGATACCCGGCCTCTTCCAAGTCATTTTTGTGTTTTTCCTCTTCCAAGTCTTTCTCCAACTTCTTGATTATCTCATCCTTTTGGATAGCCTGTTTTTGCAGTGTTTGAACTTCTGCATTCTTCTCCTTGTCTGTATCTTTGGCAGCAGCTTCCTCTCTCTCTTTTTTATCAGCCTCTAGGCGTTTAGACAAGGCATCAATCTCTTCTTTGAGCAAGCTAATGCTGTGGTCTTTATCACGCAAGGCCTTTGCATGTTTTTCATCCTCCTTCTCTTTGTCCTCTTGATTCTTTTTGTCGCGTGTCTCTTTTGTGGCCGCATCAACTAGAGCCATAGCCTCTTTACGCTCTTTTTCGAGTTTTACATTACGGGTTTCCATCTTCAGATTTTCGATCTCCGCCCGCCTTAATTGGTCTTGGAGCGCCATCAATTGAGCCAAATACTTGTCGCCTTCTTTTCCCCTGGTCTTTAGTTCAGCTTCGAGCTTTGTGGCCTTCTCTTTCCATTGCTCGAGTGTTAATTCTCCGGGTGCTTCTCCATGTGGCAAATTCATTTTCTTCGCCTATTGGTATAATTAGTACTGGTCTTACATCAATATTCTACCGGGGTGCTCAAATATTGCTTGGGTTAGAAATAAAACTTGAACTCACGCCCTCCTCCATCAATTTTCTAATTTCCTCAATTTGTTCCTGGGTAAATTTTCCATTTTCCAAATCGGCTTTCATCATTTTCTCCGCCTCAGCCTAGCTCGCAAAGTATTCGGCCGTGGTTTCTTGCGCAGATCTCTCAGCTAAGCCTGGCCCAGGTTGATCGACAGTGGCCGTACCTCGTATTGTTTCTGCTTTCTTCGAGGGTTTTGGTTTATCGTCATCCCTGGATCCAGGCTTTCCCCTTTCTCCCTCTGCGGGCGTCATAGGCGCCTCAAATCCTGGGGCCCACTCAATATCCTGAATCAAGCCAATTAGACACATCTTTGGAAGCTATGGATATGAGTATGGAGCAATACTTACGTCACCTGGTGGCGGCACCGCTGCCATTGTGACTAATTTCGATAGCTACGTTCTTTAATTGGTAAGGTAAGGGTAGATGGGGTTTTCACAGACCAATATATCTAACCTTGTAGTTGATATCGAGTACAGAGATATATCGTGGATCTAAATCATAGATCAATATATAAAAAGGTCTTTATGAGAAACTCGGCTAATTGTTTTTGACGCATCCGGCATTTGTAACTATTTTTTGTAGACTCAATCACAAAGAGATGATACTATTCTGTCAATACACTAGAAGTCCCATTGAAAGAAAACATACTATAGCTTCTGAAGAAACAGAACAATAGGCGTAGAGTTCCTAATACACATCCGCTTCGAGCCTCGCTTGAGGTCTTGCACTATTTCATTCTTAGATCTCAATGTCAAATGAATCTCAGCAATGCCCAAAGAACTGTTCACAATGAATCCATACCATAGAAAAACGATCTATTATGTAACAATGGTATCATGATTCCACCCTAGCCATAAACTCACAAACCCACAACGAAAAGTACCTCAAGCAACCTCAAGCACATACTTTCCTCCCCCTTCTCTCCTCATCAATCTTCATCTGAGCCTCCCTCATCAACCCCTCCACCTTTCCACCCCACCCCCTAACATTAACCCCCCTCACCAACGCAATCCTCGCCTCTTTCCACCTCTTCATCCCCATAAAACACAATCCTCGATACAGATAACATTTACTAATTTCATAGAAAAAACTCTGCTCCTCCGCAAGAAATGAAGCATTTTCCACGTGTCCGAGCGCTCGTTCGTACTCGGAATTCGCGAGGAGTGCACAGCATCGGATGAGTTCGGTATTGATATATCCTTTGAAGATTTGGTTGTTTATTTTGAGTGATTCTCTGGCTCGTTGCGCAGCTGCGGAATCTTGATGGTGGCGAGAAGGTATGGAGCCATAAGTTGTTTTTGGAGGCTGCGGGATAGGGGTTTCTTTGGTGGGAGGCTCTGATTTTGCGTTTGCTGGCTCCATTTGATTTCTAGGAAGAGTTAGAGGGGAAGGTGAATAGTAAGAATTATCATGAAGTCAGGATAATTTTGAAATTGCCCGCATGAGGTCCATTTCACGATTTTGGTGGTGTAAATGACCCAGCGCAAAGAAGTATAACATACCTACACCATCGATCTATCCACGACAGCCTTGTACACCAATTATCTTCCACTACTACTCAGGACCCTCTTTGTGAGCACAAGTTCCAACAAAGAGGCTGGCAAAGAGCACGATAGCCTTGAAATTTCGGACTAGTCAGCTAAAATTTCCGGCTTTGATCTTTCTTAATCGATCGTCGCGCGTATTATTTTCTAGCACAGTTTCCTGTCCCAAAGCAGTTTTGATACAACTTTGGTTTGATAATGAAAAGTGTTGTCTTGTCATATTTTGCTGGGAATCTATCATATGTGTATTCAAAGAACAGATGATCCTGACTGAGACAAATCATGGCGAACAAAGAAAAGCGAAATGAAGTGCTACCGCCAGAAATACATTGGCGTAACTGAGATAAAGAGCTGAAGGTGAGTTAGTTTGATCTTGTCTGAGGTGAAAGAAGATTATAGAATGATTCTGGAATATTGATGGTAGCTGATACGGAAAAGTGAAATTCTTTTGGTGGTACACTGATTCAATTTCAATATTGGAACCGAATCAACGTGCCAGCTTCTTGATCGTCGAATTTGCTTGATACGTTGAATACTTATAGCGTTTACCTATTAGCATTCAAGAAGCATGATCTGAAACGGATAAGATGTATTGGGCCAAAAAAATAATAATAAAGTATTTGTTTAACTATTTCGATATTCTACCAAAGCACCTATCCAATAGGTCTATGCATTAAACAAATTCCATTCTGCCCCCAATTCCCGTAATATTGTTACGGGCACCAAAAACACACACACCAGTGACACAGCTCTAACATTCAGCGAGAATTTGCAAAGAATCATGATCCACGAATAATGATCTGTCAAAGGTGTTTAGATACTAGTACAAAGGCCAGAGCCCCAAAGACCTAACAGCATTGCTAAACCACACTTGAACGACCAAACATAGGCTGTAGAACACAAATGCTTGATCTTGAGCATGTGAAATTTCGCAATCTAATCTTTCCCGGACCAAACGGCGCCGGCTCGAATGAGCATATCCACGATCGTTTGGTTACCCCCCTTTAAAGCTTCCCGGATTGCAATTTCCGGATTACATGATCGGCATCCCCATGACTTAACAGCCGGAGCATTAACATCAACACCGATATCAATCAACTGTTTGACAATATACTCATTGCCATTTCTTACAGCTTCTTGTAAAGGCGTGCCACAATTTCTGTTAGCCGGGACTTTCACATCAGCTCCAGCTAGTAGCAATATATCCACAATTGTTTGATTTCCATATTTTACAGCTTCTTGAATTGCAACCCCAGGATTAGGGCTCCAATATGACCCTGCGCTTTCTGGAGCGTTGACATCAGCACCAAGTTGAATCAACCGTATGATGATCGACTCGCTCCCTCTCCTAACAGCCTCTTGAAGTGCTGTACCAGAACGATCATTACCGGAAGCGTTGACCTCCGCTCCCTTTTCAATCAATAAGTCAATTGTTGCTTTATCTCCTCTCTTTATAGCCTCTTGAAGTGCTGTACCAGAACGATCACTACCGGAAGCGTTGACCTCCGCTCCCTTTTCAATCAATAAGTCAATTGTTGCTTTATCTCCTCTCCAGACAGCCTCTTGAAGAGCTGTACCAGAACGATTACTACCGGAAGCGTTGACCTCCGCTCCCTTTTCAATCAACAAATCGATTATTGCTTTATATCCTCGTTTAATGGCTATGGACAACGCTGTGCCCTTGGAACTAAGGAGATCCACGTGAGCCCCCGCTTCAAGTAACATGGTAACGATTGCCAATTTGCCACGGTTAGAAGCTCTCCACAGGGGTGTGACACTGTTTTTGCTAGATTGGTAATTTACATTTGCCCCTTTTCCAATGAGAAAACGAACTATATCATCATTGTTACCAGCAGCCACTTGTAGAAGCAAGATATGGAGTTCCTTCATATCAGCTCCAATTTTGGGTCTGATTATCTCCTCAAACAATGTGTCCATGATGGGGATATCTTCATGCATAGCAGCAATCCTAAGTGCGCGAAAACAGATCCACAGACTTAATCGATCCTTTTTCTGGAGGATTGAGAGAACAAGCTGATGCTCTCCAATACCTGCAGCCTTTTCAAGGGCATATACCAAGTGTTTCTGATTGATATCTGAGTGTTGGAATAGAATAATCTCCACGATAGCACGGTGTCCATTTTCAATTGCTAATGTGATGTATTTTTTCAGACCAACAGTCTCGACCCAATCACGATACTCGACAGATGTTGATTGTGTGATGCCTGACCGTTCGTTCGGAGTAGAACCCATTGACGACCCATCACTCGAGCAGAGCTGCGTTTGGATTCCAAGTATTTCTGGTACGAGATCTTGATGCCCTTTGCGGCACGCTTCACACATCGAGTCTTCATCATTGTTGTCTCTATCATCCAGAAACAACCCCGCAGCTAAGAGTTCTCGGAAGATATGGGAATGCCCACCTCTGGCAGCATAATGAAGTGCAGATCTTCCAGCGGTGTCCTTGGCATTACGCTCAATACTCGTGTCAAGAAGCAGCTTGAGAATGTCCAAATGGCCATTAAAGGCAGCTACATGCAGTGCGGTTTTGCCAGAACCAGTGGTCTCCATAATATTCCCCCCTCTGTGTAGCAGCAACTTGAGCGAAGTAACATTTCCACCTTGTACGAGCTTCAGAATAGTGAGACTTTTCTCAGATTCCTTCCGATTTTCAACCGCTTCATCGTAAACATCCCGTAAGCCAGTAGCATTGCGAGTGGCTTCTTCGTCGGTGGCAACTATATTCGAGTGAACTTTTCTCATGTGCCTGAGCAGATTGTCTTTCCGTGTGGACCCTTTGAAATTACATTCAGGCCACTTGCACATGTATTTTGGATCCACAATTCCATGCTTGCCTTCATGGCGTCGTAGATCGCTGCGCAAAGCAAAACCACTTTGGCATACAATACATTTGTATGGGCGAATATGAGTGTTCCGATGACGACTAGAGTGAATTAATTAGCGACATCGAGCTATCACCACAGAGAAGATGTAGAGTATAAGGATAATCACTTCAAAGATCCTTTAGTAGGCAGGGATTGTGGACAGAATTCGCACCCAAATGTGCCTGGAACCCGAAAACTGGCGGTGCTAGATGTCATCGTAACACCACTGAACACTTGAATGAAGAGGGACCCGATTTCTAGTGGGACAATTACATTTAGTAGAAATAAATAATGAAAGAGGCGCCAAGGCTAAGAGCATGCGATCGAGGTGAAAGTATTAACTTTGCGAATCATAAATTACAGGGATTTCATGCACAAACTCGGTGTGTGGAAGAGAGCCTGTAGTGTGGTAAGATTTTACTTCCCTACCGGTGAAATACTTATAGAAGCATGTTCCCCCTCTCTGAAATTTTGAATTTCGTAAGGATCCGACCAATCAAGTCTCAGAATTCTAGTGCAGCGTGTTTTGCTCGCCTCATCATACCGCCCTATATCGCCCTATCATTTTATTGGCCGGCCGAAGCCTGCAGTACTACGCAAATATGTCGACCACACCCAACGAGAAGCAGTCGTAAGTTTTTTTTTTGAAACTAACGCAAGTATGCCTCCTCCAGCAAACATCAAAACGACTTCTCAGAATCTCAATTCGAACTCAGCCCCAGCGAGGTCCCTGTTGATAATTTTGGAGCTTCTTTGGATTACTCCGCTGCAAGTTGTTTTTCCTTGGCACATCACACCGAAAACGACAATGTCGAAACTTTCGACACTCTTAATTGGAACGACGATGTGAGAGCTGACCAGACAGCATCACTTCCTATTGAGTTCAACTACGCAAATATTCCGAATGGGAATCACAATTCAACAAGCGACATAGCAACCGCTTTCTCGGATCCGTTCATGAACTTTCAGAATTTTACATCATTTGAGCCAAACACGGCCTCTAGTAATGATGGGTATATTCAGGGTCTACGCGACGGATTCGATATGGGCATCAATTTTAACTGGCAAGGTATGAATGTCCTCGCGTCAGCATCGACAGAACAAGGGTTCATTTCCGGAGAAGTTGATGCGAACACTGCCCTCATTGGGCAACAAGCTACGCCTCCGGCTCCCGTCATTGGATCCTTCGTCAATCATGTCGCCCCCGCCCCTCGCTTTGCTTGCGACTTCATTGGCTGTGGTAAGACCTTTGGACGCCGAAGTGACTGCAATCGTCACATGAAGAAGCATGAAGCTCCAGAGTATTCTTGCCCAACACTCGGATGTGGCAGGGAATTTTATCGTCGCGATAAAATGATGGATCATGCTCGACGTGTTCACCAATCATAGTTGTAACTCAGCAAGATTCTTTTTCTGTGGAGTTATAGTCACAGATATGAGCCAGATAGCGAGATTTCTGGAGAACATCTTTTCATTAATTTTCATTTCGTTTGATATTGTATGTTGTTCTGTCTGGATTACTGTTGTCGAGCATGTTGATTTTGGGAGGGGAGGGGGAAGAAGAGCCTCACAGCGGGTTGCAATGCTTACTTGATTTCATTCTTTTCATAGCTACTCAGTCGTTTCCGCAACCGTTTTTAATTTCCTTAACATTTCCTTAGTTAGGCATTGACTATCAATATTCGTGGACGAAAGCCAATTGTCAAATGTTCACGTGACATATATGTGTTCTTTTCGGACTTGTGCCCAGCGTTATAGGTACCAACTGTGATTTGAAAGTGAAGCTGAGAATACCCCAAATTTGATAGTAGACATGTTCTAATGAGGCTCGAGTGAGGTTCATTGGATTTTCCACTATAACACGTGACTGACGGACTTGAAGAACCGAGCTTCTTGGACCCCAAGATTTTGTGCGCACCGCCCACTTTGAAATCTTACCTCCTTCCCTTCAGCACGACCACCAAGAATCCGAGCAAGCTACCGAAGTTTCATGTAATATGAGCTCAAAGTTTTGATCACTCCACCAACATCGGGTGACCAATCACAGATTGATGACACATTTTGTGGATGAGAGGTTTTTCAGCATGGCATGACATGCATAAGTGAGTTCGTAGTGAGCAGGGCGAGTAGGGCGTCAAATCACGAGCAGTATGTGGACCAATACTATTATTGATGACTCGCGCAGGCATCACAATTATCACAAACATCGCTGGCGATTCAATTGTCTCTCCGGAACCAGAGAATGCAAATGGATCCTTTTGCTAAAAATAACTCAAATGTTCATCTCATAGGTACATTTCATCTCTTCTTCATGTTGGTAGGGCGGTAGGTATTCGAGATCAAGAGCGTCAAGAAATATCTCAAACATTCGTCCAATCAGCACGACACACCAAAGGCGCGTACATTATCAAGAACGAATTCCCACTTCCACACCCTGCACTCCTTGTTGAATAGTCGCGGACGGTGGAAATTCTCCACTATACCAAAAATCAGGGGCAACATGGGGGCTTCATATCAAGTAATTCCGAGATCGTTTCTACGAATCAATATTCAATGTTTTCTGATAAAGACACTAGGGCAAGGTCGTTAAAGCTCCACATTTCCAATATATTCACAACAATTTTCATCTCCACGTAACCAATTCATCCAGAACTCCCGGCGTTATGTCCAAATATGCTTGGAAAGAGGGACTCTACCCTTGATCTATACTAAGAATCTAAGATAAAGTGATCTCGAATCTTTAACCCCGGTCATTTTGGGGTGTTTCATGGCATCATATTGGGTTTAGGGACTATTGACCTCCACTTTAGAACAGGCCCTCATGTAAGGAAAATGGCTTCAACGTCTCGAAATGTCTTTTTGAGCCCCCCAGTCATCAAAGTTGGGACTGGATGGGTTGTGGCTTTGCGAAAAAGGAACTCGTATTACCTTGTTCAAAAGGTTGTTGTCGCCCACAACAATACATTCTTTTCTCATTTTTTGCTTCAGACATACTCTCATCATTCTTTCTGAGAGAAAGTCCATCTTCTTTTCAATTCCTCGACGTTGTTACGTCTAGTCACTCATTATTTTTCTTCTTCATTTAATTCCTTAATTATGATTCAGCGAATTGTTTCCACTGCCATTTTGGCGCTTGCTTTCATTGGTGAAGTTTCCGCGACGAATAAGTATACGTTAGTCGATGATTATGCAGGAACCAATTTTTTTGATATGTTCGATTTTTATACGGTACGTACATTATCCTGTCGATGATTAGATGGAAGTAAAGAGATTGTGGGGGTGAGAATTCGAATGGCTTGCTATCGGAAGAATCATACATATTAAGCAATTTTGGGAAATGAATTTGTCTGATATATTGACCATAGGGAGCCGACCCAACAAGCGGATTCGTTTCATATACCTCTAAAGAAGTAGCCGAAAATGCAAACAGCGAGCTTGGTGTAGCCTTGACAAAGGTCGAGAATGGACAAGCTTATATGGGTGTAGACTACGTTAATGTGGTCACCACTGGCCGGCCCAGTGTTAGGATACAAAGTAAAGAGACCTATACTCATGGCTTGATTATTGCCGACCTCGCGCATATGCCGGCTAGTATTTGCGGTACCTGGCCAGCGTTCTGGACCGTCAATACTATCAATTACCCACGATATGGAGAGATAGACATTCTTGAAAATGTCAACGAGAAGACTGTCAGCTTGCAAACACTTCATACCGAAGAAGGATGCTATATTTCCGGTAACCAATACTCGACCCAATTGAAAGATAACGTCACAACATACAACTGTGATGATTCTGCCAGCTCAAGCATATTTGGAGCCCAAGAGGGTAACTCTGCATGCTCTGGTACTAACCCCGACCCAAATTCTTACGGAACGACATTCAACAACAACGGAGGTGGTGTGTATGCTATGCAATGGACTAGCGATGTAATCAGAATGTGGAACTTTGGGCCTGATGCGATTCCAGCCGATATAACTGCTGGTACACCAGATCCATCCACCTGGGATCTTCCTGCCTTTACTACCGAAGGAGGAGTATGTAACATTGATGGGCTATTTGCCAATCACCACATCATTTTCGATACAACTTTCTGTGGAGTATATGCTGGAAAAACTAAATTCTGGCAAGAGACAACTTGTTATGACGCAGAAAAATATCCTACCTGTGATAGTTATGTTGGAGCAAACCCAGAAGCATACAAGGAAGCTTATTGGCTCATCAACAGTGTTAAGGTTTACCAAAATGATACCTTGGCCGCTACTAGTGCTGCTTCGTAAGTATTTGAAAATCCGGAGAATTAGTGTATACTAATCAAGAATAGTGCTTCATCTACATCGGCTGCTATCGTTGCTACTTCAACCAAAATCTCGACTACTGCTAGCCCAGTAATCAGCTCAACTGCTCGAGCCGAATCCCTTTTGGGTGTCGCGACATCCGAAGCCGCATCGATCGCCTCTAGTTCATCATCCTCTGCAGCATGTGTCTCCACAGGTGCCCTCCTTTCTGGTCAGACCGCTTGCCCGGCATCTTCTGTAGAGGCATCTTCTGTTGAGCAATCCTCGGTCGCCGGCGTCCTTACAACTGCTTCAGTCCCATACCCCCATACTACCTCTACCATTTACGGAACAAACACACGCACTGACGAGCTTGGATCTGTTGTAACTGAGACTGTTATTCTTTCAACTACTATTTTCCCAATCACTGCTGCCGAGGGAGAAGCCACCCCTTCACCATCCAGCGCAAATTTCGATTCGACCACGACTATTCAAAGTACTATCACAAGCGTTAAGTCAGCCGCTACAATCTACAGCACCGTTACACTTCCAGGTGAAGGTTCCTCTGCTATTATTGTAGCCACTAGCAAAATTGCACAAACAACTGCCCCAGCTGCTCAATCTTCATCCACCGAGATCGCTGTGGCCAGCAGTCCTATTATTAGTTCGACTTCTGTTTTGGGAGTTGCCGTTAGCAGTCCGGTTTTAGAAAACACTAGCAGTGCTATTGTTCTCGAGACAGCTACCGTCATCCCAGAAGCATACACAACCCAAGTATCTGAGCCCGCATATGCTTGGAGTACTGTCACTACCGAGGGAACTAGCACTGTCGTTCCTGTTGGTTCAAGCCCAAGTGTTCCAGCATCGGCTGAGAGTGATAGTTCTGTACCGACTGCTTCAGCTGGAGCTAGCTCTGGTGAGACTACTAGCGTATCTTCCGCAGCATGCGTGCCATCCGGTGGTGCTCTTTTATCTGGTCAAACAGCCTGTCCAGAAACTCCACTTAAGGCTGTAAGCTCCAGCGCGGCCACTTCATCCACTACATCAGTAACCAACACTCCAATTCCAACTGACGCCTCGGTCGTCCTCTCAACCGCAACCGTGATACCCATGCAATCTGCCCCTGCTCCAATTGCCACATCTGCCGAAGGTATCAGCACCCCTCAATCATCCAGCGTAGTCGCCCAAGCAGGAACTACCAGCCCAATAATATTTACACCAACCTACGCAACCACCTCCTTTGTCACAAAGCCCACATCCGCGTCCACCAACTCTACCTCTACCCAAACCATTACTTCAAGTAGCGTATCGATAACAGGTACTGGTATCCTTATCGACACTTCTACACTTGGAAGCACCGAAACTTTCACATTCGCCATGCCAAGCATCTACAGCGCGACTGGAACCAGCGATGCTAGTGCTGTCACTGCTTATCCTTATTTGGACTCTGGAGTCTCAAAGGTCAGTGTTCGGGGAAGTATCATGGCTGCTATGGGGGTTATGGCTTTGCTATTGGTGATTTAAATTTTTTGAGTCTGAGATTCTTTGATACCTATGGGGACGATGTGGCTTGGTGTAATTTTGGCGGGCATTTTGTATATATTTTGAGATAAATACCTCAGTACAGAAGGATAGAGTGTGTATTTACATAGGACAATGAGAAGAAATCTCTTGTTATTTGGTTACTTTTGACTTTATTTGACTTGATTATTTGGTTCTGACATTCATACCATGCTGACAGGGCACTGGGTAAATCGAAAAAATGACCGGTCGAAATTGATCGGAAATTCAGATCATTGCCCTATCTCAAATCGAGCAAAAAGTTCTCAATATTCTCATTCGATATAGACAACTAGCATTCAATGTTCCAATTCCAAGCGAGCAACCACCCCTCATTAATCCAACGCAATTTAAACAATAAACCATCAATCTTTCAATCCCAAATAAATACTCAATTATCAATTGTCAATCGCCCATCTCCTATCTCCTATCTCAATCTAAATATCCAAAAAACCAATTCATTCCCATCCATCTCCTATCCATCCACATCCACACTCAACATCAACATCAAAACAAGCACTTATAATTATTCCAAAACAACCCGCTTCACAAAAAGTAAAAAAATCATTAATTTATTAGAGTTTGAAATGTTACGAAAATCGCCGCTAGATAGCGTGGATAGCTGAGCCACAATCTTTCCGATGCGCTTCCTTGCGCGTGGGTGGATGTGGCGCGTGGGTTTGCGTGTGCACGGCCGTTTGGGGTGAAGTGGAGTGGGGGCGAGGAGGGGTTTTTTATGCGGAAGATTTTT
>PHWZ01000173.1:0-70236 GCA_004379285.1 Botryotinia calthae | reverse complement strand
GTATATAAAGAGCTTCCTAGAGAGCTGTAGCCGATAGCTTTAGATTCTAAGGATAATATGAACCCTGTTAATTCAGCTCTTTAAGGCATACCGTCACACAAGTAGAATAGAATCTTAGGTTCTATAGAGAACGAAGGTCTATATAAGGAATAGGATTTCATTATAATATAGAACTTTATACTCAAGACGAATTATTAGCTTAATGTTATAGTTACGAGAATTATATTTAGTTATTATTATATCGAATTTCAATTTAAAGTTTAGTTTAAATCACTTCGAAAGATCTCTAGATATCTCTATATGATCCTAGAGGCAGCTCCCGTAACAAGTTATAAGAATTGTAATTAGTTATTATGTATCGAATTACTATTTGAAGTATAATCTAAACCATCTTGAGAGACCTCTAAACATTTCTATATAACTCTAAGGCAGCTCCTGTAATATCTGATAGGACCAATCAGTCATGTATTTCCATACCGTGACAGGGGGCCAGAAAGTGGAGTACCCGACTTACTGTCTAGAAGCAAACAAACCTATGCCGGTCACATGATATATATCTATCACATATCATAGATGGGAATCAAACTTATATTACTTTGAGAATTTAGATATAGTAATCTTTGATGCGGTGGGTGTAAATTAATGTAAGATTTGTAATAGAAATTAGAGAGTAGGATGAAAGTGAGCAAGTATAGTTGTGGGAGGAAAGATATGATGACATAATAAAGAGATAATTCTGGAAGGAAAATTCTGGAGGGGAATGGGGTTCCAAATGAATGTCTATTCAGAGTTGAGATGTGATCATATTGTAGAGGAATAGATAGCAAATTGTTCTTGCAAACAGTATTAATTTACATTTAGCCTTAATCGCGGGAGTGTGCATGACAAAATCTCTGAGGCAACAGGGGATGGGACTAAGACCCTTTCTGTATTTCTTCATTAGTGAATATACATTCTAGACCTCAATAGCATTGCTTTTCAAACGCTTAATTTGTGCTCACGATTTTGTGCCACGCGAAGATTGACGGGAAGCGGCAGCATTGTCACAAAATGGGGCGTTTGAATTTGCGTGGCCCAATCAAATATCTCATACTCATGTCACGAAAGGTAAATCCAATTCGGCAACCTACTAACCTAATGCTAATCTTTCTAAAACAGGGTTGAAAATTATTTGGGGAAGTCGTGAACGACTATTGTACTTAGAGAATTCGGAAAAGGAGACGAAGTCCTTAACGAAGTGTATTTTGATATGAGGTGTGGGAATAGAACATCCGAGAAACCAACATTTCGCATGCGAGGTGCATAATTAATAAGAAATGAGTAAGATCTATCAAATTTGGTGTCGAGGTTCGAGTGGGGTAAGCACGGACCTCAATATGACTGTGAACTTCAACATCATTCATGTTTATGATTGATCATCCGATTGCACTCGTCTCATAATATTTTGCACTCATATCATCTCGTTCTGTGAACACATTGTGAATATAGTTCTGTGAACATCTTAATGAATTCAGAATGTTTTTCAGCTTGTTAATCCAAAGTTACTTGGGCACAATGAGGCAGCCTCTGACTTCGTCTCGAAATTCGCCGTGGTCTGTTGGGTATAATGATGTACTGGAGCGAAGTGGTGGGTGTATCTGCTCTACCATCATGACACAATAGAGTTCTCGAGATGCTCTTGCTTAAAAGTAAATGACTTTACCATGATGTTATTTGGCTACTGGGTTGGTGTGGAAACCAAGAGAAGAGTTATGCACACCTGCGAATTGAAGTTGGAAGTTCAGATTCGAGGTCTGCGTCCCAATTCCTGCCCAAAACCGCATATTCATGATCAAACCCCAGCTTTTCAGAACGAACCTTTTGCTTTCAATGTGGCCGTTGTGAATGCGAAGACAATTACTCACTATCCATACTGTGCGTGAACAAAACAAAATATCTCGGGAGCAGCTACACTGAGGAGAGTAGAGTATTTTCACTTCACTTTTGTTTTTCGAAGGACGATATTCACTTTCTGATATCTGCCGCCTCGATTCAGGATACTAGTGTTATCTTCTCGAATCCTCTTCAATCTACAAATCTATAAACTTTCAACCTCTCAACCTTCGATCTCACTCCTTACCTACAGTCCAACCTCCATTCTATCTCACAAAAAGCGAACTTCCATCAACTCAGCGAATGAGAAAAACAGATTACTCAGATCGAAACCTCTCTGAGCTTGAGAGAACAGATTGCTCTGGTCTTCTATCCCGATATCATACTTTTTCTATCCTGATCTCATATTTTCAGCCGCACTCGAAAAATTTCCTCGAAAAACTCCTACGATCACCGATCTATTCATGGTTGTGACCTTTGTGGTCATCTTTGTGCGCAATTAGGCACATTACAATCATGGACGAAATCCAGTCAGAGGGCAGGTATGCCACAGAACCTGCAACTCCATCTGATCCCGAGAATATGGCAGGTTCTGAGCCTTATGAAAAATCTGCAACAATGCCCCCAAGAACACCAAAGACAGTCTCTGGCAGAGAGAAATTTTTGGAAACACCAATCAAGGCTGAAGACGATGATTTGAGGGAAAGTGATGCAGCCGCTTGGTCTGCATCCCGCGCAGGCTCTACACCTCGGACACCTTGCAAGCGACCACGGCCTTATTATGGGGGCGTGGAGGATGAAGAAGAAGAAGACAAGTTCGATGTTCCACCTAAGCATGAAGCTTCCGATTCAGACGAATTTCCGCCAGCGAATGACATTTGCAGTCCTTCAAAGCGCCAAAAATCTTCACAAGATGACCGCCAGGCTTCTCGTGGCCAGTCCAACTTATCTAGACCACGAATGAATGAAGATTCAGTCGAATCCCCTTCCAACGATGGAAGTGATTATGAAGAATCAGAAGAACGTGGATCCAGCGACAATGAGAATGAGGAAGACAGCTTCTTTGTAGCTGCGCAAGTCTCACCATCTCGAAAAAAGGAAAAGGCAACGAAGATCCTTCGTCAGAAACCAGCCAAGTCTGCAGCGGAATGGTGGAGTCGCCCAGAAAATATAAAACTCAAATTAACCAAGTCACGAAGTCGCCGGACCTTTGCACAAGATGGAGCTGAGGACAAAATACAAAGCATGATGAAGCACGATCCTCTTGCTGGGAAGAATTCCGAGCGTGATAGAGCACCAACTCAATTTCTTGATGTGTCCAACAAGAGCGAATGGTTCAAGTTATTGTCCAACCTCAATTTATCCGGAGATTGTCGAGGAGATCCCAGTTCACTGAAAGTTGCGAGTGAGAGCTTTGGACTTGGTAAGATCAAGCTTATAAATCTTGAGAATGACAAAAGTCTTCACAAAACAACATGGCTGCTTAAAGGCATGAAAACTCGTGAGTGGCATAACGTTTCTGTTTCACACATATTAACTAACTTCAGAGTGTAGCTCTATGGCATCACCAGCTCATCGGTGTTCACTGGATGATGGGTCGGGAATTTTCCAAAGAGGAACCCAAAGGAGGAATTGTTGCAGATGCCATGGGACTGGGTAAAACCGTTGAAATGCTAGCGGTAAGTCAAGAATATCTATATTTACTTGTCAAACGCTAAATTTCATTGCAAGGCAATTGTCGCGAATCCGAGACCTAAAGGTGCTGTCAAAAAGAAGATTGGACCTACACTGATCGTTTGTCCTGCTTGCATTGTGAGTCTTGGTCCATGCTGCATGAAAGTTTTGACATATTCTAACTCGAATCAGATCGACCAATGGCAATCTGAGATCGAGAAACATTTGGATGAAGACAAGTACCAAAATGTTGTTGTTTATAAAGGAGGCTCAGGTCCCACAAAGGCGAACTTAATGGGTGCAGGCATCGTACTCGCTTCCTATACCCAGTTGAGAATCAGTTGCCCTTGGCCACCAGAATCGATTTTGCGAAGATTGAGAAAAGAAGCCACTAGTAAGGGCAATAAAGCACCGATGAACCCAAAAGCGGTTGAAGACTGGATCGATAAACACCGCGAGAAGCAAGGTGGACTTTTGCATAACATTTCCTGGTATCGAGTAAGTCCATGTGCTGGAATATACTTCTATTACATTGGTTGACATAGCCTACAGGTGGTTCTTGATGAAGCAGTATGTAGTCCATTGATCAATTCAAAAAGTAGTCATTACGCAGCTGACATATGCAGCAAAACATAAAAAATGAGGCTGTCCGCACAAGCCATGCAGCAAATGTTTTATTAGGCCAACATAGATGGGCCATGAGCGGGGTAAGATACTCCACCTTCGACCCAAAAGCTTCTATCATACTAACTTTAAAGACACCAATGATGAACCGACGAGAAGGTGATACTATTCCTTCTGTCTCTATACTCCAATGACTGATTTGAGAGCAGAATTGTACCCCTACTTTAGGTTCTTAAAAGATCCGGCAATCACAGACCTCTCCATGCAAGTCAAGTCGCGCTCGGTGGTAGACGTTATGACACTAGAACTAACAGCTGTGCAGGTTCACACGAGAGTTCTGTGAAGAGAACAATGTTTGTCATCCTTCTTTGTTTCTATATAACTTCTAATAAATATAATAGAAAAGATGTGACAAGCGAATTAATGACGTTCTAAGCCGCATCATCCTGAGGTGAGTAAGAGTTAATTAGGGAGTCTACTAGACTGTGATATTATTTATGACTAACCTGATAATAGACGAACAATGACCGATAAAATACTTGGGAGAGAAATTGTGGAACTTCCTCCTTTCAAAAAAAAGAATAACTTGATATTCTTTAACCAGGCAACTGAAATACTTTATCGAGCAGTTGAGCAGCGATTTCGCGACCTTGTGAAAGAAGCATTCCAAGATGATGATCCGCGGAAAATGATGCAGTATTCAATTGTTGCTATTCTTCGGCTCCGACAGTAAGCTTTAATTGTACTCTTGAAGCTTTTCACTGACCTGACATTTAGATTTACTGCGCATCCTCTGATTATTGAGCCGCAAATGAAGGTTATTCTCCCTGTGATTCTTACCAACACAAAAGATGTTCCAAGCTTATACTGAATAGATTATGTTCAATATCAATGAGCTCAAGGAGATCCAAGAGCAAATGAGTGGTGCAGACCCCCAGTTACACTATCGTACGTATTCCCTTCATACAATTCTGCCTTTCATTTCTAAGAATTCCTAGGAATTGATCTGTGGATCAGAGATCTGGAATGTGGCCGCGAGAACCCCAGATCTTTCAAGTTTCAAGATACAGATACATGTGGTATTTGCGATGAGATAGAAATTGAGGATGCGCAGCAAGTTCGTACTTGCAAGAATCGTCATATCTTTTGCAGATCGTGCATTGATAATTATTGTGCCACTAAAGCTGCCACAGAACAGGTTGATGTAAGTTCATTTGCAAAATGATACCCACTCTTCAAATTACTTATCATGACAAGGATGGTAAAATGAGATGCCCAGCGGCCTTATGCGAAGGAACATTCGAATTCGACCGTCTCAAAAATGTCTACAGTACCCCAAAAGACAGATCGTCTAAACAGAAAAAGGGTAGAGACGTGATGAGGTATGTCCCTCCTCTAGGAGCTCGATCGGAATGGTTAGAAGATGTAGATGCTGGAAAATATGGTCTACCATAAAGTACAAAGTTAGCAGCTATTCGAGACCTGCTTCTGGAGTGGAGAAAAGAAACACAATCAGATAAAACCATTATCTTTGTTCAGTGGAAGGCGATGATCCTTCTCATTGGCATGATGCTCGAGGAAGAGGATTTTCATTTCGTATATTACACCGGTGATATGAGCAAGAGGAAGCGTGCAGCTGCAATGGATTCATTCGAGAACATGAAAGAAGTTACCGTTATGATCATGGGCTTGCAGGTTGGAGGTGTTGGGCTTAATATAACCTGTGCTAACAGAGCAATCATGGTTGACCTGTGGTGGAACCAGGCAATAGAAATGCAGGCGAACGCTCGAATTTATCGGATCGGGCAACTAAAGGAAACGAATTTTCGGAGGGGAGTGGTAAGGCGCAGCGTTGACGTACGTCTTGCATTGAAGCAATTGAGAAAGAATGCTTTGATTGAAGGAACTTGCAAGGTTCTTGGTGATCATGGTCAAATGTCGGCTTTGGGTCGTGTTATTGAGGATGAGAATGGCAATCCTATCGACATCGTTGCGGATTACAGAGCCCTTGATAGACCGGAAGTTCTGGACCTACTTGAGGAAGGTGATGTCAATATGGCAGGACCGAGCTTATATCATAATTCAGGACAGGAAGAATACGCAGAAGAGGGTGGTGCAGACGAACCGATTGAAACTGACAAGGCGGGCCCAGAGGCAAACGCATCCGAAATAGATTTCGACGACGCGGCTTTTATCGAGGCTCTCAGTAATGAATGTTAAAGTATAAATGGAACTGTTGACAACGATTCTGAATTCTCGGAACTCTGATGTGGACATGATCCTTTTTATTATTCTAACGACCATCGCCTGGCAATTTTGCAAAGACACCCACTACGACTGCACTCTTCGATTACATTCTCACAATGATCGCGAGATTACTTCTGGATTCATCGCTGGGCACATGGAGGATCTAGACCTCCCACAAAACACTGGTTCCATATCATCCTCGCAGCATCTCACGGAATGTTTCTTTTCGTCCTCAGCAGTTTTTCTCATCAGCATTTCCGTCAACCACACCTAAGAATTTCAAATTTCGGATCTAATTTGGCACCTATCAACACATTCTCTGCAGAGTTTGTCATTCAGCCCCGGAGAATTTTCAAACACAATTGCAAATTCAATATCTTCAAAAGCTCCCCACCAAAAGTTTTATCCGCTTGCTTTCATCAATATTCACCTCGCGTCACCAAATTCCAAGATTCACCTCCATCGCATCTTCCACTCGGCATTTTCGCTATCGTTAGCAACAGTTTTTGATTCTTGCTAGAAACAGACAGCTGCTATTATCAACAATATTTATCGGCCTTCGCTCGAAGCCCTTGCTGTCACCTCCGACATCTGATATTGCGCACCGAGAATATCACTTATCTTTAACGACACACGGCAACTTCCCAGCTAGGACGGACGAATACATGGATGGAAATCTGGAATTCCCTTTCACATGAAAATCACAAATAGCACCATCTTATTATCATGACCCCCGTTATCTTTCTTACAGCAAAATTTCATCATGACTAAATTTCATTTTATTTCTTTAGACGAAAACAGCGACGCAAGCGAAAAGTAGTTAGTTCCATACATATCTTAGCATTATCAGGATATGAAAAAGAAAATGATCATCCCCTTTCCCTCAAAAATTCAATTGGTACTGCGTGATATATGTGAATCTGATAGTGAAGTGGAAATGTACATATCGAATTCGTTAGCGTCTGAGATCTTTCCCACTACTATCACAGGTGTTTATTTCAGGAACTATATGTGAGACGTATCTCACTTCTAATGATGCCTTCCGATCCCTAGATGGGAAAATGTTCAATCTTGTACTATGTGCACTCGGCTATGTGATACTTCACCTAAGCGCTGTAGCGTATTGCATTTTCCTTCTTCTTCCATCTTCCAATTTCATCTTCACATTTCCATTCTCCATCATCTTCCTACATCTTTCCACCTCCCCGTCCACGTCCACACATTTCTCTTTCCCTCCCCCCTCCCTCCCATTTCCTCCCCTTCATCTCCAAGATCCCCTCAGCACACCTCTTATATCTATATCTATACCCATCCACATTCCCACCCATCTTCACCTTCACATCCGCAGTCCACAGTCCACCCCCCTCCCCGTCCCCCCGTTTCCCAAAACCTAACCCTTAAACCTGCCTCTCAACCCACAGCTTACTCTAAACATTAGGACACGAAGCGTTTTCAACAGAACCATGCAAATATACTCCAAATATACCCTCCAACCCACAAATGACGAAAGAAAGAAATAAAAAAAGGCAAGTAATAAATGCGAACATGATACTTACTGAGCTATATTATAACCAACAGTATCTAATCAACACCATTCCAGCACTTTTTCTCACCCCCTTCTCTCAGATCTTCTCCCTCATCTTGTGATCAAATTCCTTCAAATATCCCACTCAAATAGTTCCCTCATAATCCCCCCATCATTCCACTCCAGAAACCCCAACAAAACACATATCAACACCCAAATCAAAGCGTATCGAAACAAGACAAATCAAAAACACCGCAGATAAAGCGGACCAAACAAGTTCGACAGGCAGTATGGACGAAATCAAAATGGTATCATTACTGCTTTAATAAATTTCCCTTTAAGCACCCACAGTAGCACCCACATATCCACCAATCCATCCATCTCCCTCCATTTCATTCCTTTCCATTCCATTTGCTTTGTCATCCAATTCCCTCGGAAAAACAAAAGTAACCCCCCCATCTCAAAAGAAACAAATGTAACTCGGTGTAAAGGAAAAAAAATGTACTTGATATCCATTCACTCCCATCCCATGCTATCTCAGCCTAGCAGATCCTATCCCATTCCAATATATCTCGCACCCCCAAACAAAATCTTCGACTTCATCTGCATGAATACACACCAAGAGAACAAAATGAAATTCTTTTTTCCCATTTCCTATTTCGTACGTGCCACTTTCCATTCACAACAGACCAAATACCCTGCGTACATGCCATCTCAAGTACCACAAAGATTCATCATCAAATTCCGAAACCCATCTCAAAACAAAGGTAAAAATTCGAGAACGGGCCTTCCCAACTTCCTCGTAACTGATCTTCAGATTCGGCTTCAAAGGGAAACCTGATTTGATTCGTTGATTCATCGTATTAAGTAGATTATTGAAGTATTATCTTCAAGTCCAGTGAATATGTCATTAATGATCGATCATGAGTAGGCTTGTTATTCACTCATCCCCGAGATTTCATCCAAATCAACTGCTCGCCAGGAAGAATTGTTTTGCGAATGAAATTTTCATCTGTCTCTTCCCAACATACCCTTCATTAACCTCTGCCTCATTTCCTCGCCTCCATCAAAACCACCCGCACTGCCACCTGCCCCGTAACTTCCACTTCCTGCCCTATTGTTCCTTAATAAATCATTCGCGCCCCCATCAAATGCGTTGCCCAATCCAGAGCTCGTACCATAAATACTGTTTGTATTTGCATTACTTCTCGAGCTGCCACCTCCTAAACTATTCATGTTCGTTTGACCATAAGCAGACGCGGATGTATGACCCAAGGTAGGAAGGTCGAGAGTGGGAAGATCAATGTAAGAAGGATCTGCGTATTGATTATAAGATTGTTGTTGATGAGTGGTTGGGGTTGCACGAGTATAGGAGGAGGTTTGATTCAAAGCGGAAGGTTTGTAATCAGGTTGAGAGTAGGATGGAGTTGCAGTAGCAATAGAAGTTGTGCGAGGGTTATAAGATGCTTCGGGTTGCGAATAAGTTGGTGAAGGATTGGCTAGGGAAGATGAAGTTCGATATGACGTATCAGGTTGAGAGAAAGAAGGTGATGATTGAGCTATGGTATGAGGACTAGCTGTCCGGTAAGAATTTTCGGCATGTGCAAATTGTGGTGAGGCTTGGGTCATGGTAGCAGCTCGGTAGCTGTTGCCCATCTGAGTTGATGGTTGGTGAGCGCTATATCGTTGGTTTGCTTGCGGATTTGGGGAATATTGTGAGACATAATTAGTACCACCATGATTGGGGAAATAACTATTCGAAGCGTTTCTCGGAACATTTTGTGTCATTTTCTGAGTCTGATCATCGCGTTGATGGCCTTGCTGTGACGTTTGATGTTGCATTTGAACTTGCTGAGGCTGTTGAGGAGTTTGCTGGGACATTTGTTGTGGTGTTGATTGTGGGATCGATGCAGACTTTTGATGTTGACGTCCCTGGGGTGTGATTGTTGAAGTTGTAGGAGTAATACTACGTCCATTTTGTTGTCCAAGGTCTTGTTGAAATCGAGCATAATGAGCTTCCAATCCATCAGCAGGTCGAGTTACAGGTGTATTTTGTTGCGTCTGTTGAATGCTTTGTACTGAAGTAGCCGGGGAATGTGGAATAGAACTTGGTGGGATAGGAGGTGTAGCATTATTAACAACCGATGAACCGGGTTTTTTGCCAGTGGGAGGACCATTGGTTCCGGGAACCTTTGGCTTTCGCTGCCGTTTAGGAGGTGGTGGAACCAGAGTTTCAACCATTGGAGGTACGGATTCCCATTGCACAGTGGAGGTATCTTTTTGCACGACGGGAATTTCAGCAGGTGCGGGTAGAGGACTGATGTTCTTAGAAGTATGACTAGTTTGTGATTGCGATCCTGACATGTTTTGAGACGCAGTCATTGGAGCAGGTTTAGGCTTATTGGGACCACGCTTTCGTTTCGTACCGCCAGTTGTGGGGGTGCCATTGTTTACAGGTGTTCCTTGGGTCGAATTGAAACCAGTAGGGCCTTCTGCAGGTGTTTGAAATGCTTCGATAACGGCACGTTCCTCGGGGCTATATTGATCTGGTGGGAGAATTGAAGAAGTATGATTATGGTTATTATTCGAGTCTGGGTTCCAATGTTCTGCCGAGTATGTGAGTTGTGGCTGACCATTCTTATTGTTTGCGTCTGTCACTGGCACAATTGGTGATTCCTTTGTAGAAACGGGCTTATCAGCTACCATCTTTGCAACTGCTGCAGGTTTTTGCTGAACGTTTTGTTCCGATGGTGCTGGATCTGCTATAGTAGTATCGACATTATTCGATCCCCCAGTTTTCTCGATCCCCGCTGATACTTCCTTTCCCTTGTTTCTTGACCCTTTAGGTCTACCTCTTCTTCGCTTGCTTGTAGATTCAGTATCAGGAGCATGATTATCGATTTGTCCTTTGAGGGGAGTGGCTGGTCGATCTGACTCTGCCTGAATTGGTCGACTAAAGCTTGGACTCGCCATTGCCGCTGATGGAAGTGGTGCCGCTGCTGCTGTTGCCGGTATTGGTGGAGCTGCCATCGGGGGTGCATTATTAAGTAAAGCTACGGATTGAGGCAATCCCCAAGTTGGAGCTTGAACAGCAGGACCGAATCCAAAACCGTTTGCGGGACCAGGCGCTTCGGATGTGCCATTCTCTGGACCTTTCGACTCTCTCGGTGGTCTTCCACGACCCCTCTTTCCCTTGGCAGATGGTGGTTCTTGTGGCCTTGGTATTGGTGGTGGTTCAGGGTTGGCCGAAAGATCGGGAAATATTTCTGCCAGCCATCCTATAAATAATGCTCCCGTCTCTCTAGTATTCGCACTCTCAGGAAAGATACCATCTTCTGGTGGTGGTGCACCAGGTATACCCCCAAAATATGCCACTGCTTTACAAACCTGGTCGACAACAGTAACTGGATTGATACTTCTTAATAATGTCAATAATCGCGCTTGCTCGTATTTAGTCTCATCCGGAGTCAGCGGCCTCGCACGTTGTTTGTGATCATCTCGTGAAGCAAACGGCGACGCGCGATTCCCACCTTCATTTTTCGCCGCCTCGAGTCCCCTCTTCTTCGGAGGAGCATATTTTTCATTGGCAGCAGCTTTCGCTCGTGACGCGGTATTCTCGCTCGTCCTTCTTGCTGCAGCATCACGTTCAGCTGAAGCATCTTTCCCTGGCGTCTCTTTCTTTCCTGGCGTACCAGCTCCCATATGCATCACACCGAAGTTGCCCTTTTTGTTATCGGTCTTGCCTTTTAGCTTAGATGGTACGGGATTCCGAACCCTGCCGTCTTTATTGGGACCTAGAACTCCATCGGTAGCCTGATTCGAATTCAATTCCACCAACTCCAATGGCAACGCGCCGAAACCGCCTCTCGGCGAGGACGTTGATTGATCTTTCTGTATTGTTTTACCAGGTGCAACTGTAGGTGTGAGATCCGTGGTATTCTGGCCCGACGCAGGGCGCGATGATTGTGCCATCGAATTCTTCGTGGTGGATGTGATGTCGAGAGCGAATTTACCAACTTGATTCGCGTTGGATGATTGTATTTTAGAATGGAGCTCGGTCGCATTAACGATATCGGTGTCAACAAATCGATTGATATGGAAATGACCGAAATTACCTTTACCTGCTACAACTGAAGATAAACTAGATGACACTGTTGACATGATCGAGATTGAATGTAAGATGTTGTCGCCATCCTAATTTCTACTTTGTTGTACAAGGGAATTAGGTAGTTTTAGGGTAAGAGCTACTTTGGTTTAGGTTAATTGTTAACCACGGGATCGCGTTTAACTGAATAAGCTATGGCCCCCAAAATGAGAGGGAAGACGAGGCGATGTTTACTAGGGAAGAGGGAGAGATGGGGAGATGGGGAGATGGGATAGACCTTGGTAAGAGAATACTACGAAGGAGGGAAAAGGCTGAGTTGAGATGGAGAAAGAGGGAGTGAATGATGCAAAGGGCATCTATGTCATTTATTAGTATCTACCCCAGAATTGAAACGATTTACTGATATATTGTGGATCGTGGAGTAAGAGAATAGTAGTATGTGTATGTTATATCTTCAAATTTGTAGCTAAATATAGTTGAAATACAGGTAAAATACAGTTAGAACAGTTAAGATACAATTTAACAAATAATTATAACGTTACCTTCAATCTTGACTGACATGTATTCCATCACGAGGTGACTATTTCAACACATTACTATGTAGATATCTCTCCGCCTCCTATCTCTCAGCTTGTGTATAGATAGGTACACCACATATACGGCCTGCTATATCATTGTCTCGATCTCTTCCTCCCCGACCTAGTATACAGCCCATGAATTATACAACTTCCCTCATTTCTCCCTCTTCCCTCAGCCGCCTCACCACGTAATCGTTATATATACATATACCACACATCTACCTGCCTGAGAAGAGAAGATACATCGCTCCCCATTCCATCCCCTCAACCTACCAAATCTATTCATCTATCTATCCCTCTACCAGTCAAGACTACACGACCACTACCTACCACGAAGTTCCCCTCCCCCTCCCCCTCTTCCCACATTACTACCTACATCACTACTCTCATCCCATCTCATCTCACCTCACCCCCCATCCCATCCCATCCCATCCCATCCCATCCCATCCCATCCCATCCCATCCCATCCCAGCTCAGCCCAACCAGCCCAAAATAAAATACAACCATATTTGCGCAGCCTCCCAATTCCCAGCTCAATGCAACAAAAACACCCATACCATTCATACCATTCTACCTTACCTACCAATCCAATCCAATCCAATCCAATCCACAACCAAACCACCCGCCAAACCCAAATCAGCCATTCCCCATCCTTCCAAATCTATATAAATTACGCTATACGAACGATTCTCTGCATCCGATAGGTCAAGAAACGCAGAAGCAATACATCAGTACTTAACAAATTATCAATACCTTGTCACGAAATGTTGGACCAACTGTTAGTTTTGTTTGTTTTGTTTTGTTTCTCAATACAAAATCCAATCAAGTCCCTACCCGAGCATCTATCAAATGCTGCAATAGTAAACATAAATGCTTGATAACATCAAGATGAACCTAAATAAATAAATCGATTTGTGAATACCTATAGTATTCATATTGTACACACCAACCATTATAATTTGCAAGTCATCCTTTCTCCCAATTTTAAATCCCGTCGAGCATTTACTCTCATCTCAACAATGGTAGGTTGATATGAAGCCATTAAATATCAATCGCAACAGGGGTGGCCCGCCTAGCCTTCTATCCCACCCAATCCATCCTGATGTCAATCAACATCTCATTTCAACTTTCATAATAAAGATCGAATGAGAGTTTTTACCTCCAAACCATATCATCATATCATACAAATATCTATGGCTTAACGTTCCACAAATCCGTCGTCCATCCCCTTTCCTTCATTTTCTTGCTATTTTTCGATGTTGTACTTCTCTTGCTCTTGCTTGACATGACGAGAAGTTCTTTGCTTGATGAGGCGAGAGCGTTCACAAGTTCTGGCATTCTTCCCGTTTTTGAAAAGAGTTCCAATAGATCGGAATCTTCAGCAGCAATAATCGTAGCTAAATCCATAGAGACCATCAAGTATTCACGTGTCAACATAGGTCCAGCCATCTGTAATGTTGCAATCCAAGCCAAAATGGTCTCGGGAAGATATGTTTCTCGTAATTTTGCGAATTCAGGTTGATCTATGGAGAATTGTTAATATGTTTGTTGTGTCGATTAACGAGATCTGCTTACCTTGTAGACTTGTTGTCAGCCATCCATTAAGCAACGGGTCTGCACAAAGTTTAGTGGTTGGAAGGCTTTGGCTTAAGGCCCGCTTGAAGTTTTTGCTTTCTTCAACATTATTGGCCCTGTTCAAGAATGTTAGCAAGAGAATTGGTCTCAGATACCAAGTAACTCACTCTTGCATGAGATAGTATAGACCCCATACGCTCTCTATCCGATCCAAAGTCAAAGCCAATGTTTCGAGTTCTCGAAAGCTCTTTGCTTGCTCTACCATATACTTTTTAAGGTATCTCTTTTGGTCTGCTGAGCCATCGAGGACTTCAGTCAGATCTTCATTGTCTTCCGATTCCAGTCCCTGGAAATCGAGGCTCTCGCCCAATAATGCTCGAGTTTTACTCAATGCGATTTCAGAACTAGAAATTCTTTGGGATAAATTGAAGGCGGCAGAAAGATGCATATTTTCTAATAAATCAGTATTGTATGAAAAACCTGAATGTCAAAACTTACTATAAAACCGTTGATATAACATCCGGCCAACCATGAATGTCTCAGACCAAAGCCCATCCACAAGTAGATACCACTCTAAACTTCTAATAAGCAGAAGGTCAATCCTATCGAGTGTCTCAGAATCCTGTCCCATAAAGTCCTTCTCTATTGTCTTGTTTCCTTTGCCATCATCTGTCAATAGCTGAAACTCCTTAGGTGAAGGATAATCCTTAGCTCCATCAGGATGGTCTGAGAGAAGGAATCTGGACTGGTAATTCACGAATTGTTGAACATCCAATCCAAGCTCTCTCATCAATCTGATTTGGGTGACTCGTTGTTCATGATCTGTAATATCAATCAAAGTGCGACTAAGTGTGGCGTATCTTCTCGCTCCGGAGAGTTGAGAACAGTATAGAGGTATGAGTTCCCCTTTATTAGCAAGCCGCAAGAAACTGATGTACGCAACGATCACGTTCTCAATGACTGACTCCTTAAGCACATCACCCAAGTCTAGCCCAAGACCTCTGAAAATGAGGATAGCATGAGTGAAAACTCGCAAACTGTCGTGGTCACCCAAATTGACATAATTGGTGATGTCCTGGTCTTTAGGTTGTTCATTCGTTCGGGGTATTAAGTTTGAGGTGGTCTCGGCGTTCGCAAATTTTGATAGTGCCAGACCTTGTTGATAAATGAAGTCCGCAAATTGCTCTCCAATCAACACACCTTGAAGTAATTTCATCGGCTGTGAGCTTTCCACTGAAGTTCGAGAATCTTTCTTTAAGCTTTCTACCAGTCGTTTCCCAGCAACCGTGTTATCTCCATGAAGTACAACAGCGTCAAGTGCTCCAAAGCCCAAAGTTCCATTCATCAATACCTGTGGCCCTGATTGAATGTACTTATCGAATTGTGTTCTCAACAAGGCATTGTAATGTGTGAAGATCAAGTCATCCCATGATTGACATACAGGTTCAACACTCGAGATATCGCCAGAGAGAATGCCATATACTGCTCGCTCGTACTCATCATTACCGCCCTTCTGTGCAAGTGCAAAACACATGCGTCGCCAAAGAGCACCAGATGCAATGTCCTCTTCGTCGTCATCTTCCAATGACTTTTCATCCGGTAGTCCAGACATGCTGACTGCTCTCCATACTTCAGTTCGATCTATACACCATTCTCTGATTTCAGCTGGACTCCTGCCTCGACGCAGCATTTCATAACACCCCAACCAAATGGCGCGCTCGAAATATTCATCTTGTACTTCCAACTTTCGGCCTTGACGGGTTACTGAATCAGGATCCAGCTGGGTGACTAAGGGTTCAGTTTTGGATGCATTCCACATCATTTTCTGGGTTTCATGAGAATTGAGGTCGACAGTTCGAGGCCAAGAGTGTTGATTTTTCTGAAGCTTGATAGCTGCCCTGGTGTGTAACCAACCATGCGCGATAATATCTCCCCTCTCCGCGTTTTGCTGTAAATCCTGCACTAAAACGTCAATTTCTTCTCCTGATTCCTCGGCCGTATCCTGAAGCCATCGAAGTACAGTCTTTCGTTCCAGTGCTAGATTATCTGTCTGTAGAAAACGATCCCAAGCTTCCCGTTCACTCGAATACTGATTTAGAGGCGTTTGTTGAGGCTCGAATTCTTTTCCATTATCTGGTCCGGGAAATCGCAAGTGTGCCAATCTTCTCAAAAGGTCCCAAGTTTGCGCCTCCTGTTCCCATCTAATCAGATCCTTCACTGTCGTTCTGGAATTTGTTATAAACTCTTCCTCCTCGTCCGAGTTCTCCATGTCCACTTCATCATTATCTTGCGTGATTTTGAAACCTCTCATCTTCTTTCTCCAACTCAAACCCTCCATTCTCCGGCGTTCGGATTCATGGCGATCTCGTAAACGGTCTAATGTGTCGAGAGCAGTTTTATGATAAAGCTCAATCAAATCGAATGCCATCTCTCGTCTCTCATCCCCATCTGTCACCCTTAAAGGATTTTAGCCATCGATAAATTCCGCAAACTTCTCCACTTCGTTTCCGACTCGATTCGCAGCATCTTGAAGGGGGTATAAGACGGCCTCTGTTTCTCCAGGACTTTCTATCATAGCTGGTTTTCCATATTCAACTATAACTGTCAATCAGAGAAGTCAGGAAATGCAAGGCGCATAAACATCATTAAAATTCACAAGAGTTACTGACCTTGCCCTTGCTCCTGTTCTTCTCCATAGCGCGACATTCCATCATAAGAAGAAGGGTCTTCAGAAAGTTCTCTTTCAAATCTTGATTCCGTCTGCGCGTAAGGATTAGCATTCTTGAACATTCTGGATTACATTCCTAAGAAGCTTACAGCTATCATTTGCCAGCTTCCTTCACGATGGTTCTAGAAAAGGGAAGCTTCAAGTCAGCTTCATCTCCTGTATAATTCATGCTATTAATATCAATATTTACCTGAGACCTGGGTACATCCAATCCATTTGTATGATTGTTCATTGTAGAATTGCGCGTTGACATGGGCGCCATATTTTACAATGTGATATTTGGAAACGGGAAGAAATAAGAAAAAGTAGTGTGCAATGTGTTAAATGTTGATATTGTACTGTGTTGTATGGACGGAGCAAATCCTCAAATCCTCAAATCCTCAAATCAACAAATTGAAGCTTCGGCCTTGGAACAATTTAGTCGCGTCCTGAAATGTCAGGGATTATTAATTTTTAGCTGCAATCTTGACTCTTGAGTACTAGGCAAAGTTTAGCGCGATGTGCAATGTGACGCTAAGGAAATCTTCTATTTAAGAGATTTCTTGCTTGCAAATTTAGACATTTTCTCTTTACAATGTTTTTACCGCCCTTCTAATTAGAGTCTCGAATCAAGCCTTCAATGTTTGGTTAGGTCCATTGGGATCTCTTTGCGCGCTCATGATCGGCCATATTAAAGACTCTTCCTGTTTCCGTTACCTGACCTTTTCGGAGGTGTGAAGGATGGCAGTAAACTTGGAGAGTTACATCTTTTCGTAAGAGACTCAACTGTAAGATCGACGTGTTCAAGAAAGTGATTTGTGATGCTGGTGTTCTATGTTGTATATCTATCTATGGTGGCATACTACGAGAGTACATTATGAGAGTACACCTTGAGTGTGCTGTGAGTGTACGCGATGAGAGTCGAGGTATCAATGAATGGATATCACAAGCCTTCATGGCCATTTCGTATCTAGGGCGCGTACATCTCGACATCTTCATGCCTGCCTCTCTTCTGATCTCTGCTTCATCTTCAATCGTAGCAAATTTGCCTTGGGACAGGAGACACTCTTTGCATCATCGCCATTCTTCTCATAGAATGCATTACAGCAATCATACAGTGCATCGATCTGCGATCTACACTTCTCTTCATTGTAATTGTTCTTTGCAAGACAGTCTAATATGGAAATCGTCAGTTGGCTTCCTAAATGGCTGTGAGAGAAAGACGGTGCTGACCTTGGATAGCACACTGTATCCAGTTCAGTATTGTCAGCCAGCTCTTTGCAAAAGGCAATATCAATTGGTGGATGTAACATACGGCTTTAGAATGGCAAGGTTGTTCTGTACTTGTATCATTTTTGGGTGGCTAAAAGTCCATCATCATTAGTATCAATGAATTTCAGAAAAACTGATAGAAAAAATGTCATCACCATATTCAACCTGGTTTCTCAGCAAATGAACCGCCAGATGTTTTCCTTTTGAATGAATGTATGTGACTCTGACAACCTAGATACCTCGATACTGTAGTGGTCTTTAATCCCACATGAGACGGGTGCAATCGACGTCTTTTAGAAAGGTATTCAATGTTAGATGGAAGTCTGAAGTGAAGTTACTGTGAATTCTTTCTTGTTCATTCATTCTTTGGTTCCTCAAGAATCTTTTTATATCCAGGTGAAAGACTACATAGACTCCAGCAAACCACAGTACACCAATCAGAACCCCTCCGCCCACACCACTCCTCTTTCCTTTTTGTGGTACTAAAGCCTAGCGTCATCAGCCACAAGCGTGAATTTGACTTCCTCATAATTCCTTACCACTCGACTTCCTCTTGATCTTCAACCCGACACAACTGATAATCTTTACGGACACTATTAAAAGTAGATCGATTTACTAAATTCAAATCTACTCCTGTATTGTAAGTATGCGTGTTAAATAATAACCCTATTTGTTTCATAAACTAACCAATTCACTACCATCTACAGCATCGAATTCAGAAACGCCCACCCCACGAATTTCATCTACCTATTTCCCGAACTTCAAGTTCAAAATGTCCGACAACGAGGGCAGTCCAGCTGGCGAGAGACCCGAAGCCCCTGTTTCCGAGCACTTGAACATCAAGGTTACCGATAACAATAATGAAGTTTTCTTCAAGATCAAGCGTTCCACTCAGTTGAAGAAGTTGATGGATGCTTTCTGCGAAAGACAAGGCAAAGCACCAAACTCCGTTCGCTTCCTCTTCGATGGCAGCCGTGTTCAAGCCACAGATAGCCCAGATAAGGTATGTATTTGATTATTATATCTTGTGAACGATTTGGCGTCCGTCTTCATCGGGGAATATTTCTGTGTCACTGTGTCGCATCACTTTTCACTAACGCATTCTACCTCAGTTGGATATGCAAGATGGTGACACCCTCGAAGTCCATCAAGAGCAAATTGGTGGCCAATAAGTCATCCCTTGCTTTCTCATCCATTCCACTACACGACGATACGATACCATAACAATTCGGCATGCGCATGACGGGGAGGGGCGAAATGGTACCAGGACTTAGGATAGCTCTGGTTGGAGATGACTGATAGCTCAGACTGGAAGAGAAGAATGTGCATCGCTGCGTTGGCAGTTAACATTTAACATCTTGCAAAGCGAAAACAGCGAAAACAATCTTCTAATCTGGGCTACTTTTTCCTTGTGTTTGGGGGACGACTCGTCAGTTTTACATCGCGGTATTGGCGTGTTTTAGGGAGGCGTCAAATAGTGTTTCTTCATACTTCAGGGCATATTTTCTGGCTGCAGCCACGAAGGACAGAATTTAGATGCTTGTTTTCCTTGGGTGGAAGAAAATAAAGATGTTCTCAAATTGTGTCAGGATCTTTCAGTGTCTCGTCTGGTGTGCACTTTGGTTGTGTTGTGATATTTGGTTGCTGTGTTTCTAACATAAGTTCTGCTGTTATATTGAAAGTGCATACACTGTGACGTCCTTTTCTCTGCCTCCATTTATAAGTTAGTCTCTCATTACATTGTGATTTTCTGCGGAGGTTATCCTACAATCAACCCCGATTACTTAATATGAGTATCTAGTGTGGACTTCTATCTTTATGAAGAATATAATTCTTGGTTGCTACAAAACTGGCGGCCTAAATTAACATGGTCTCGCTGCTCTGTAGATGTAGCTTGTGCGTCTATATATGCACACATTCGATGGATGTTGCACCTCGGCGTAGATTGTCTGAGAGTGTAAGACATATGTGCATAGTCCACCTCTTGCTTCTAAGCTCTATATTTCGTGCTTATAACTCTCAAATCAGAGCCTTCTTATGCCCATCCCTTCTTCCGTCATCCATCTCCGAGCTTCTTCCCTCTAATTCCCAATGAACCAGGCTAATCATCCCACACCCCTTTCTTGATTTTCTCTGCCTCTTCCCTCCTCCTTTCTTCCTCCTCTCTCTCTTCCTTCCTCCTCTTCATCTCCTTTTCCTTTTGTACCCGCTCATATTCCCTCTGTTCCTCTGTTTTCTTCGGTGCGCGAACACCCAATGCACCTGCTATGAGTCGTCGAGCTACCGCATCAGTTTTTTCCTGTCTGCGTTCTGGTCCCCGCGCAGAGTTGGGAGACGACGATGAGGGGCCGGGGTAGCCATATGGTTTCTCAAATTCCTGTGCAGAGGAAGTGGCGGGTTTTGTGGAGGAGGAAGATGGAGGAGGCGGAAAATGTTCGTTAGGTGGAGGGGGAGAAATAGGAGTAGGTGGTGGTGCGGAGGGGAATGAAGAGGAGGTGGGGGATAGTGGGTTTTCTGTTGATGAGGGCTGAGCAGTGTCGGTTTCGGTTTCGGTATCGGAACCTGAGGAGGCGTCGTCTTCCCAGGAATCGGCGAGGGTTGTGGATTTTTTGGCTTTGGAGGAGGGTTTGATGGTGAGGTTGCTGAGGGTGCTGGAGAGGTCTGAGAGAGGGGTTAGCTGCGGGGTTCGTGAGGGGAAAGAGGAAAGTGGATAGAGAAATTGATTTACCTTTTGGTTCAACAGTCATGGTTGCGATTGAATTGGAGCGATAATGATGAATTTGTTTTGCTCGATGTTCCAGAGTAGGTAGAAGAATACAATTAAAATGCGTTCAATGGTCCAGAGCAGGTAGTGTCGTGTGCGGATAACAAACAATCCACCACCACTTCTGTATTTCTTGACAATGTGATCTCCAGTTACAAAACAGATGGAGAGTTTGTATGGTATTAGATGCAGATATTAAATAAGTATCATGTGCGTCAATAAAGTACGAATTAGGATGTAGTAGCTTCCTAATAGTAACTCATGCCATCCCTCTCTCATAGAGTCGCGTAGCGCATTCTGAAGCTCGGGATATCCACGGCTAACCCAAAACGATTTCTCCGCATCGTGGATTGGTCGAATGCTCTCTAGCTAGTCTCTAGCTTCAATGAATTATTGCTTGGATGGACGAACGGACGACTCAAGACACCGAGTAGATACATATTGGGTGACGGGAACGGGAGTCTAGCTTGGGTTCTATCGTGTGGAGCGGGTTCTGCATCGTTTTTCCTCGTCTTTGGGCGCACGAGGTTGGGAAGCGGAAAAGAGGGTAGAGGAGCACCGTACTAGTAGAGATCCAGATTTCCCAAGACCTTTTCAATGCAAGAGATCGTGCGTACGTACCTACTACGTAGTTAGTTTGCTTTCCCCACACACATGGAAGCTCAAGCTCACGCATGGATGTCTCTTCGGGGAAGAAAAAGGCCGCCGCAGATGAATGACGTGCACACCACCAAAATAATACGTATTTTGAGCACTCAGCTTCGGCCTGTGGTTTCTTCGCCGAAGAGGATGTTCCCGAGGTTCGAGGTTTATAGTTTTGAGGTAAATCTTTAAGCTATTTCGTGAGCATCTATATTGAACCTTACGACGGCGAGATTATTCTATGGTTCTTTTGTGCCTAGTAGTTTGTCCGTTTTACATTATACACAATTTGTATTTTGCTTCCACCCCCGAACACATAAAATGATACGTTCAAAAGCTCTCACGCGGGGTAGATTCGGGTACTCCAGCACGAGAACTTTGAAGCATTTCGTACGTAGGGAGGATGGTAAGCACACACATGAGGATAGATATGGAGAAACAATCAAGAATTTGAAGATTGGAAGTCATACTAGAGTTATATTTCAGGGATTCACGGGTATGATGTGCAATTGATTGTTTTCGAATATGTATCATGACTGACCCGGTACAGGTAGACAGGTGACATCCCAAAGTTTAGAATCACCAATGATTCCTATGCTGATCTTCATATTCGATAAAGGCCACAGCCAATGCAAGAGAGTCAATAGAATGGGGGACTAATATAGTTGGTGGTGTGACACCGGGAAAGAGCGGCGAGCATTTGGGATTACCAGTTTTACCTACTGTAAAGGAGGCAAGTATATCACGATTATGAATTTCAATCATACTAACAACCTAAAATAGGCAATGGAACAACTCAAACCAGATGCAACTGGAATATATGTAGCAGCTCATCAAGCACCAGGCGCAATTGAAGAAGCCATTGAAGCAGAAGTTCCTCTTATTGTGGCTGTAGCTGAACACATCCCTATTCATGACATGTTAAGGGTATGATTCTATGAATTTGCAATAACACAGAGCTGATGTTTTCAAGATACATAATATACTGGATACTCAATCAAAAAGTCGATTGGTTGGTGCCAATGCACCAGGAATCATTTCAGCAATTGGAAAATGTCGAATTGGTTTCCAACCCCTTTCTTGCTTCACGCCAGGTCGTATAGGCATTGTCGCTAAATCAGGAACTTTAAGCTATGAAGGTAGGATACTAGACATATGGCCTTGATTAATACTAATGTTAATAGCTGTCGCATCAACAACCAGGGCTGGACTTGGCCAGAGTCTTTGCATTGGAATGGGTGGTGATGTATTAGCTGGTACTAATTTTGTGGATGCTTTGAAGATTTTTGAACATGATGACGATACTGATGGAATCATCGTTATTGGTGAAATTGGTGGTGAAGCAGAACTTGAGGCTGCAGATTGGATCAAGGAATATAAAAAACGCTCCCCAAATCCCAAGTAGGTTTCCTACAGACCTTTTGAGTTATACTAATCTTTCATAGACCTATTACGGCACTAGTAGCCGGTGTTCATGCGGCTCCTGGTAAAGTCATGGGTCATGCTGGAGCTTTCACTTTACCAGGAGAACCTGATGCGTTGACGAAAATCAAAGCTTTCGAAAATGTAGGAGTCACTATGGTCAATCATCCAGCCAAATTTGGTACTGCTATGAAGACACTATTAGAGAGCTCCGCACGATCAAGTAATGGCGTGGCTACAGGTAGTCTTTCTCAAAAGCGAGGTATACACACAATGAGGATTCGACCAACACCCATGATTTCACAAATGGACATGACGCAAAGAAGAACCATATATCTCAAAGAGGGAGATGCGTTTAAATTACTCGACGAAAAGAAAATCATTAGAAGCCCAGCTGGAAACACTTACCACCTGACTATTGGCATTGATCGAAGTAATCGATGTCCATGTTTAATAATACAGGGACCGGGTAATGAGAATGAGCCTCCTACGAAATCGATAAAGCTTCCATTCTCATACTATGCAGCCAGAATGTCGAATGTACTCAGTAAGTTCAGCTCTCATCTGGGATTAAAACCTCAAAGTAGGTTGTTGAAATCACTTGTTTCCGACTTGTATGAGCTCTTCAAAGAAAAAGAAGCATTTCTCCTCGAATGCGTCGTAAAAAGTCACAAGGCAACCAAATTAGAAGCTCACCAGAGAATGGTGGTTGTGAATGCACGTTTCGGTTTTGACGATGCCGCCTTTAAAAGTTCGAATCGTCAAGCAGAGATTCATTCTCTCCCTCGCGCGGATATCCAAGATCCTGCCGAAACAGATGCCGAGAAAGACGGTATAGTTTACATTAAGCTTGCCGGTGATGGTAATATTGGGACATTGGTGAATGGTGCAGGATTGGCTATGAATACTGTAGATGCGTTAGTAGATGCAGGGGGTAAAGCTGCTAATTTTTTGGATACAGGAGGGAAAGCGACGGCGGAAACGGTGAAGAAGAGCTTTGAGGTGATATTGAGAGATGAGAGAGTGAAGGTGGTTTTTGTCAATATTTTTGGGGGTTTGACTTTAGGAGATATGATTGCCGAGGGGATACTTTTGGCTTTTAAGGAGTTGGGAGTTAAGGTGCCGGTGGTTGTCAGAATTAGAGGGACGAATGAGAAGGAGGGGCAGAGGATTGTAAGTTTTCTCTTTCTTTTGGTTTTGGTCGATTTATTGTTTTAAAATCTTTTGAGGAGCGTTTGTGTTTACTGACTTTTTTCTGGGAATTATAGATTGCTGAAAGTGGATTGTCACTATATGCATATGATGACTTTGATGAAGCGGCGGCTAAGGTAATAGAGTTAGCGAACTCCAGTAGAGCTTGATACTACTTTCTAGATTTAAGTGGTATAAATTTATCAAGATGTCTTAGAATCTTTAGTGCTACATCCACAGAAATAGGAATACTACTGAAGAGAACTACTGAAGAAATTCCAAGGTGACGAGACCTTCCAATAATTTAGGATTTGAGGAACATTTGTATGGATGATAGTTCCCCATGTCACACAAGTATGAGTCTTTCCTGTAATCGCACTGAAATTATCACCACAATGCACATTTTACTACTGCCAGTCTACTGTCCTATCAGCACTATCCCCAATCTTTCATTTGTACCATTCAACTAGCAATCCCGATGATTCGAAAACACAAACCCATAACCCAAATCTCAAACTCCTATCAAGCCATGAAAAAATTTCTGCTTTCCTTGAAATAAACTATCTCACACCCATCTCATAACTATCTACACCGTCGTGCAAAAACACATACTCATCTAAACGACCAATTCCATTCTCTATCTCGTCTGAATTTTAAATTTTTAGCGTCGCTTCGTGTGTGCATTGGTAGCGAACCACGTGCGAGCGAAATCTATTTACTGCTGAAACTTTTTAGTTTATTTTTTACGCGAGATGTCGGATCTAAGGTATTCGTATGATGTGACGTGTTTGTGATGTTATTATCGGGTTGCGTGTCGAGTTTAGGGTTCTGATATTTTGGGTGAGTTGGATGTGTGGATGTTGAGTTTACGCGGTTTTTTTAGGGAGGGTGAGATGGAGGGTTTTGGGGCTTAGTAAGGAATGTTTATTAGAGTGTGTTTAGTTTTCAATCTCTGAGTTTTTAATTGATGTTTGGATTTTCTAGGGGGTTATAGTGGTACTGGAGTGGAAGAGATACTCGCAGGTTATGTATTTCTTGTATCGCCATGTGATCTGCGCTTATGCTACATTATCCTAAATTGGGAATGAAGAGGTAGGATTAGTAGAGGTGGTTTTTATGTAAGGGTAGAGAGGTTTATAGGAACTGGCTAAAGGTTGATGGGGGTAGAATGGGAAATGGCACTGGAGATCGGGTGAGAGGTAGAGATTGCGTTGGGGGGCTGTGAGTGTTAATTGTGGAGTTATTCTTGGTCATTCATATGAATTGGATTCTTTCTCTTTCTCTTGCAAATGCTTCTACGTTCAGAGTATCGATATTCACTTATTCTGCAAGTCTGATTATATCATCGGTTTATATGGATAGTATGAATAGTTGTTGTTGCTTCTCATTCTTTCAATATGCCGGAATGTAGAGAATTGGAGTTTATATCAGATGATCTACATTGGAGAATAATCTGCACATTATATTCAAAAGAAGCTCAAGGAAGATGAATCAATATTAGAATTCTTCAGAGGTAGATAGATCTGTTGCTAGTGGCATAGCTTTGAACTCTAGTCCAGCAAAAGCCATGTACCGCTTGTATATATTGGTTTTTAACAATATCGGGCTCTGTGATTCTGGAAGATGGGTATTGATAATAGGGTTGGATTGGAAGTTTGGGGGTAGTTTGAGAAGTAGAGAAAGGGGTAGGAGATACCTTGGTGTCCATTCTACTTCGTCATTCGGAGACTATAAACTGGAGATCATGTGCTTCGAGTGAAGTACGAGGGTTTAGGTTATTATGTTCACTCTATTCACACCACTTTACTCCCTTATTATTGCCAAACCTTGCAACAAAGAGGCTTCAACATCGTTGATATACTAGATTTGGAAGTTATCTATATTTTGGAGCAGAGATGAGATCACTGTGTGAGTCTTAAAAGTATTTTTGTCTCCTAGACACACTGTTGGTAATGCTCGCTTCTGACTCTAGACTTAAGTAAATCTTCCGTTGCTTTCATCAAGCAACTCCTTAGTGTATGAAAATTTAATGGTAAAGGGAGTCACTTCCAAAGGTGTCTGTCTTTGAATGGCAGTATTTATGCTTTGTTTGAGAGCTTTTGTTGGGGTATTAAGAGAGATATGGGGGAAAGGCGTTGAGAGAATGGCGGAGAATGGGGGTGGGGAATAGGGGGGAGGTTTTACACACCCTGTTTGGTAGTTTAAGACAGCTAATCTACTACATGCTCGCAAAATTGTCCAAATGCATCAGGAAGTGGTAATATCTCTCCTCTCCTTGCGTGGTACTGATGTCTGGTCATGTCTACCAACTAAACCATTCGAAAGCACGAGAAGAAAAAAATCGATGTGGAGGTTAGTATCGTTATGTAGCTAGTAGTGAGATTATATACCTAGTTAATTGGTGATACCGGCTGGTGCATATCATGTAATTGTTCTGCATATGTTATCGAATATGATTGTTAGATCATACTATCCTTTGCATACAACTTAGATGGAATCTCTATCATTCAAACTATCATCGTGCCCATGATACCCTCTGATGTTAAATTCAATATCAACAGCGATACATGTAGGATTAAAAGATTCACAATTATAAATAGAAGTAAGATGTATGCAAAGGGAAAAATGGCTGAGAGCGTATGGAAAAGAGTACAGAGTACCAAAACACAAAACGAAACCAGTCGAATTAATCTGACTTGAGAAGTAGATCACTCGTTAACATTGGTCATGTTGACATTACATAAGAACATTTTTATACAGTTCTAGGGTTGAGAATGACAATGTCTTTATCACAATTATTCCTATTGAATTATTGATGGGATTTGCGATACCACCTTCTGGTCGTACACGGAATCTGCAACCACAGGGCTCCGGACACGTGCAAAAGTCTCTATACTACCCCATATTACCTTCTACTACTACAGGCCATTCTTTGTTAACCTAACATCCCCTTTCGAGTAAGAGAAGATGCGGTTGCTCGACACGAAAGACGCTGAGAATCTTCTAGTGCAGGAATTCTCCCAACGAAATATCCCCCCGTACGCTATTCTTTCTCATAGGTGGGAGGAAGATGAGGTTACCTTTGAAGATATCAAAAATGGCAACTTCAATCAGAAGAAGGGTTTTGCGAAGCTAGAAGAGTGTCGCAGAAGAGCCAGGGAAGACAAATACGATTGGGTCTGGATTGACACATGTTGCATTGACAAATCAAGCTCCGCGGAACTTAGTGAGGCCATCAACTCAATGTATAGTTGGTACCAAGAATCTGCAGTTTTTTATGCATATTTATCTGACTTGGAGGATATCCGCTTTTTAGATCAAAGCAAATGGTTCTCACGCGGTTGGACATTACAAGAACTCATAGCACCACGTCATCTCTTACTATTTGATATGCACTGGCGTTCATTGGGAACGAAGACTGAGCATGGGGATAAGATCGCACGCATTACAGGTATTCTTAAGGAGGTCATACTCGGACATATTTACCCAGGATACTGCAATGCTGCCCTAAGAATTTCATGGGTTTCGGAACGAGAAACTACTAGGGAAGAAGATATGGCCTACTGTTTGATGGGACTGTTCGATATTCATATGCTGCCAATGTATGGAGAGGGCTTGGAAAATGCATTTCTTCGACTTCAACAAGAGATTCTTAAGCGAACTTCAGACCAAACTTTATTTTTATGGACGGCTTCTCATGAGCCCTACAATCAGGATCTATTAGCAACCTCTCCAAGTGCGTTTTGCACTCATTGTGACTGCTTCGGTTGGCTGCCGCTCAACTCGAGGTTATCCGGAGATTTGATGAGTCCATATACCTCACTCATTCCATCAAATAGTATGCCTTGCAATTTCCAGTACAATAAGCAAACTGGAATATATATTGATGGTCCTCCAGTCTGTATACAATCCTCTTTTGGATCCAATGGCCTGCAGTTATCTCTTCTTTCCTATGACAGCAGCCAAGATTCACTCAGCGTCAACAGGCCATCTAAACACACTTACACAATAATATGCCTCGATGTTTTGAGTTGGAATAATGATAGAATCTTTCTAACATTGATACCCGAACATTCTCCGCATCCTTATACTCTTAGAATGAGTGTAGATCGAATGGGAGCTTTTCGACGTCCGGCGTCCACAACTCTTGAATCCAGACCTCGAATTAACATGCTTTTATCTATGGAAAGGCGAACAATTACCGTTTCTCAAGTCGATACATCAACATCCGGTAGTCCCATGAAGTTCAGATTTTCTCCCTTATTAACATCTGGAATAAAATTTATCAAGGCTTTTATCTTTCAGCCTGATGGCTCGAACAGTCATTTAAATTCTTTTTCCGAACCATTTGAGTGTATTGGGGGTGTTGTTTTATTTGATATATTTCTACAACACTGTAGCCATAGGCAAGTGATGCTGGCATTTGGAACTCGGCGACGACTCTCACCCACCTGGTGCACTTCAGCCAAAAGTCCCGTCAGAAACCCTTCGGATTCAGATATCAAACTGCTATATTCCGAGAAGAATGCTCTCAACTCTCGCATGAATAGACGCACAGATCTCTCTCTAAGTGGTTGCGTACATTATGCATATATCAGCACTTTACACGATGTACACAACATATATTTTGCTCAATAAATCGCCAATCATGGATCTCCAGTAAGATAAATATCTCTTATCCCAATTGGCTGGATCAATTTAACTTCACTGTATATCTTTCTGGGAACCTTCAAGCCTCGCCGACTATTCTAATCCTACTCTACGAATTCATACATACCTGGCAAAGCCTCTCTGGAGCGAGATATTCATTCAAGTATTTGTGTTCAGTTAATTAATGATATAACCTATAAAGATGGTTCCTTCTATTCCAGATAGATGCTTGAGATAATTGGCTTATGAGCGTACTAATCGCTTCATTCTAGCGAGCTTTCCGGACTCAAACAACTTCACCCTTTCATGAATTCAAGATTCAAGTTCATTCTCTGATCGAAATGTGTTCAAATAAGCAGTGAATTATATGATGATATTTTGAAATCATGAAGAATAATGGTCGTCCGCTTAGAAGTACTTGCATCTCAGAAAGTGTGATCCAAAATCTCGCATCAGCGAGAGTATCGTTCTCCCAATCAACGATTTCTGGACGTATAAAAGCACAGAATCATACGTCATGATTAGACTATACCACCCATGAAATCTTCTCCGGGCTCAAAATCATGTTTTTGCAGAAATGACGAGCTGCTATTTTACGAGAGTCATCAATAGGTTGATTCGAATCACATCATTCAAGTATTTTCTAATCTTCGATTGCGTAACTTTATCATGAGCTGTGAAACAATCGTCTATTACTGTTATCATCTGATATTTCTCCAGACAGAAAGTTCTTCTGCTAGTTATCAAACTTCCGAGATCTAGCCACTTAAATTTATCTATTCGAGTTCTGCTACAATGCCTAGTCTGTGTGAGAACAACGGGAGTCATTCCAACCAAGTTCGGATAACTTTCTTTTCTGGAGTTCGCACAGCAATGCACTGTGTTAGAAGTACTTCCTCCCCTCTGGTTCTTCGCAGAATATCTATATACACATTAGGAAAGACAAAGGAGACGGATTTGGGAGTTAAGGGAAATAGGTGAATATTAGCACGTCATTCTTTTCATCCCATGTGAGTGAATCTGCTTTATTATCCAGGTTTCACCCCATTCGGAGCTCTCAATTTTGGAATGAAAAGTATCTACTTAAATTGAAGTCATTACAACAGAACTGAGCTTCAGCATTATTGAAGAGGCGAAGAATTTGTAATAGTTAGATCATTGCCGAGTCAAACTTTGGCCCTAATAAGTGGTACTGGGGTTTGCTTAGACAGGTAGCTCTGTAGATAGAGCCATCAATTATATGAGTATCTTGTTGATCATCTAGAGTCTTGAGCGTTGTCGCTAGACTAGACATATCAACGAAGTATTAAAACAAAAGTATTCTTTCCACATGTAGAGCTCAGAATAGCAAATAATCCCTGCATTAACAATAAAAACCAACTGCAGGCCAAAACGACAAATTTTTCGGGACGATATATTTTTAAGAATATGAGAGAAGTAGTAGGTCAAAATGAACAAGTCCCACGGCTTTTCTGTTATTTGCAACACTGGTTTGTATGCAATATCCTAATTGAGTAGGATTTTTGCAGGCACTCGCAGTGGATAGAGATATTCATTAGGCGAATGGAGTACTAAGTACCCTCAACATTTGATATGCCTTTATAAAAGAGTGATATTTCCTGCCATCTGTCCCGGAAAGAATAATTGATGCCAACGAACAAAATAATGCCGTACGATTGCTGCGAAGTCCCGCTAGCTTTGGGTATGGGTAAAATTTATTGCTATGTATTCAATCAAAAACGTTAGGATATTTTTTACGCTTCTCCGATTGTGAGCAGAGTAGTATCAGAGAGGTTTGTGACAACAAATCAGGGGACAGTGAGTCGAATTTGAGATGACAGAAACAAATCTTTGCTGATAATGGCAGAATATTATTATTTATTGTCCTGGAAGTGTTTGACCCTCTCGTTGTTATTTCAACGCAAATCGAAACACAATAGAGTTCTCATCCTAACAACAATCCAGGAACTTTCTGAGAGAAAGCTTATGGAGGATTTTCTCTCCAAAAGTTGAAGATCAATCCCATTCCCGCACATTTCAGAACTAATCCAAGATTTAAGTGTGGAAGAAAATTTACCATAATGTCTTCCCGTATGAGGACATCTATCAACATTTTCTAGGCTGGTTGAGTCCATGAGCAGCTATGTAGTCCACACTTCTTGGGGAGTGGCTCTCAGACCTAGTGGTGATCAGAACAGTGAATTGCGTTATGTTGTAGAGAAGCATAAATAAAATGTGTGTATGTATGTATGAATGAATGCTGTATGAACTCTTCATCTCCTGTTCTCGATAGGATAGACCCGCAGTTCTTGTCTGTTATTGAGAAGCTACATTGTCAATGTTGTATTTCTGTTGGCGAAATAGGTTGCGAAGAAACCCACCAAACCTTTCTGGCAATTCACTGTTGATTCACAACCATATTTACTCCGCTTAGTCGAGCGCCAATCAAGTTCACTTTTACATATCGGCTGCCCGCTCTTCGATACCTAGATGTGATAAAATGACATCGCGTTAGATGGAACGGAAGAGAAATTATCGATAAATGCAAAAATTATTAGTCCTGTTCGGGAGAGCGCCGCAGGATTTGATTAAAACCAGGCGAACTGATTTTGCAACAAACAAAGTCTTCGGCTGTGAAGCAGTGATCCTGTTTGAGAGGATGTGAAAGCCAAGTGCGCCACCACTGAGCCAACTGGACTTTGTTTGTTGTGAAATAAAGCGTGTTGTTTGTGAATTTAACGAGCGCTGAAAAGATACTGATGTTGCTGATGATTGGAGTTTGAATGAGAATCGAGCTTTTCGCAACGTTGGTGGCATCATTGTGATTTCTGGAAGTATGCTAGAACTGTAACCATTGAGTCATTCCGCGTAATGGTTTTTTTGACATGATGGTTTTGAGTTTGGTTGAAAGTGCGAAACGTCCGATGAACTCGCATAATTCATTTGAATTTTTCAAGAACTGTACTGAGTACTGGAATTATCCACATTAATATTCAAATACCAAGGAGCTGCTACTGATTCAGATGATTGTAAATCCATTGCCCTCGTGATGGCATTTTATACAGCAGACTTAAAAATCCGAATAATGGCTCAACTTTGAGAGGAATTCATCTGGTTCTGCTCGCAAATGTGCAAGTCTCTTGTGGAAACAAAACATATAGCCAAGCCGTCTCCACGTCTGAGCAATTAAGAGCGTCTAGTTCCAAGGCTTTTCGTATAGACAACATAATCTAAAGAACACAAGATTCATCCAAGAAACAACCATGCGTCATGTGTAAATGTGTAAAGATGTAGCCAAGCCGCCAGTGACGTTGACCCTTTCCAGATATTCAGCTCTCGGACACTTGAGATCTGAAGCCCTTCATCTTAAAGAGCCTCAAAATCTCACTATTAACAGTAGGAAAAGACAAGAAGTGTTCCTACCGACTGGGATTCTATTGAAGTCTGTGCGGGTGAAGATTCCTCGAGCACTGAAGGGCGTCCCAAAAGCTCCTGCAGGTGGTGGATCTATGCCTTCGAAATTCCCGTTGAAGTCTGCCGAAGGATGAAAATTCCCTATCACGACTCACGACTCACAATTCACATTCCTAAGCCGTCGCAAACAAGGCCATGAAGTTAATGTTCAAAGTTTCAAAAGGAAGAAAAGAGCCTTGCTATTTTCGATACCCCATACGATTGATATATAGTCATCATGTCATGTCAGTCAAATAGTGGATCATATAATGACAATCAAACATGTCATCCATGATAGTGAGATGAGTTCTTCCCGATGATCTGCCACGAAACAAACGGTGAGGGATCACTAGTAGTATAAGTGCGGGAATATGTATTACTTGAATAGAAAGATCTCCATGGCATCTCGGTAATGGGATCATTCTCGGTAATATGGCCGATTTGACCCCCCTTGGAATATGGATACTGTCTCGGAATATTTTCGTTCCCATGACTATGACTATGGGTTGATTCATGGTGGAGTCGGGAGGGGTGGAATTTTTGTCTGTGAATTGGGGGAACTTTGCATGCTTGGGTTGAGGAACATGGTGATCTGCATGCGCGGTAATGGAGATTTGAGAGACAATGGGTCATTAGGTGTGGATCAGGAGGAGGGATATAAGACTCTGCGAAGTGAGGAGTTGTGAATGTAGAAGTCCCTGGTTCCTTGTTCTACTATCGAATATCTTCATTCTCAAGAATTGCCATAATAGGTAGATCAAATCCACATAGGGGAAAGCCCGGGAAGGAAGTGTGTATTGCCTATGATATATGTGATCTGAATTCGAGTATCAAATTTACCTCTTATGCTTTGATGTTAGCCAAGAATTCAAAGAATATTGGCAAGAAAAATTCTCCGACGATTGGGATTTGGGTTGAATATCAGAATCTTGGAATGTTGGAATATTAGAATATTATCGGAACCGGCGGGGCAAGGGATTAATTAATTAACTTGATACATCTTGCATTTTCTTATCGATATCGCAAACTGCAAGTACTCCGTACAGATAAGCCCCGCTACAACTGGAGAGATTGTCGTGTTGGAACTTGGTATTGAGTTGGATACGGGGATTTGAAAGGAGAGGGTGTCGAATAAAATATACCGGTAGACGTATGGACACAATGGCAATGCTATTAAAAGGCACAGAATCAATAGGTCCATCTTTTACTTTGCTTTTTCCGTCACATGAAGATATACTTCGTATCACAGAACCAATTCCGCCATAGCTTCGGCGCGTAAATGGGTAGATGCGGAGGTGCTAATTGGTATTAAGATGCGGGATGGTCTTAGATCTCTTGCAGATTTTAACCAACTTGGAAGCTTGCTTAAATTCGAGCCCGATTCAAAAATCCGATAACCGGAAACATTCTTTTTGGGGAACAGAGATATCTCTGTGATTCCAGAAGATATTTTGGGATGCTGGAGAGGATACATCATACATGCAAACAGACATGTAGATACATACATGTATGTAGTATGGGTAATTAGCTACCCTTCATGGAAATGGAAGTCTGTGGAGGGATTGGAAGAAAGGTCACTGGATGAGAGACCGCTGGCCTATTCTGCGACCACAAAGCTACCCTATTTTCATGTATCCTTCCAAAATGAGGATCGCTGTAAGGTGCAGTAGGACAGAGATCTCTTTGAAATTCTCTCGATTGGTTATGTTTACATAGATTAAGCGGTGAACAGCGAAAAAGGAAGAGGCGAATATGCAATGCTTAAGTGCATGCAGCTTGCATATGCAAGGGCCGTCTTTTTTCTCGCAGTGCCAGTACCTTTTGGTAAGAAAAATTTGTTGTGCCGTTGCATCGCAGAACATTATGTACCTAACAGAGGAGGCTCGTGTTCTGCATGTGTGCTTAAGGATATATTTCAAATGTAAGTACGTGCAGGATTTGGGTAATACGACTAATAATTCATGCTGGGACGCGTGAATGGTACATTGAACCAGGCTGTGTGCATTCAATATGCGATTGCATGATGTTGTTCACAAACAGGGCAAGTAGACGTGACAAGAACGCGTCTCAATAATCCTCCAACATACGAGACCAAAAGTGGCTTTTCTGACGTATCATTTTTGGAGTAGATTTTGGAGTAGATTTTGAACACGGGATAGAATGCGCTGGTGTTTCAGATTGGGGTCTAAAATGATTAGAAATTGGGGGCATAGCCGAAAGAGTCAACCTATCTACTGGGAATTTTGCGATTGGGATAGTATTTTGAGTTCGTACTCGGCGAGAACGCTGAATACCGAGCTTTGGCATTGTGCTTTAGGTGTAGTTCTAGAAATCCATTTGATTGTTAAGTACCATTGGAAAGCTCAAGGTAGATCTTCCAGAACCTACATAGTTCGATAGCCAAGAAGGGGAAAAGAGGCATAGATGGCATGCAATAGTGTTTGTGGAGTAGACAATTTAACTAGCATGTCTTGGATCTTACCTCATAGTGAAGTATCTACATAGGTAGTTAGTCTTCACTGCTTACATCCGTCCGCACTGCGGAATACGCCAAAGGATTAGATATGAGATAGGACTGAATGAGGGGGAAGTGTCCGTGGCTAACATTCAATTTCCTTTGAACCGGGTCACGGCCATCTAAAACTTTACTTTCTTTTTCTCGGGCCGTCGTGGGTTTGGATGAGCTAAAGCTTCTAACTGCGATGTTTTGTGAGACATTGAAAGCTTCATACTATGACACCTCGTAGGGCATCTGACGTTGCCGCATCAATATGACAATTTTTATCCCGTGGAAGTTTAAGATTCGGGAAGGTTTAGTCGTTTCGACCGACATGAAAATGCGGAGAAGCGATGAAGGGGTTCTCATCTTCATGTTTTTACCACTCTATATTTGGGGGATCGCCATGTGCCAATATCAGCAACGCCCACAACAAATTAGCATGTAGCTGTGTACGCTTTGATGTGGTGTTCCCCCAAATCGGAGTGAATTTCAATAGCACAAAAGCAATTCAAACGGCTTTCGTAGATCATAATATACTTGATGAGCTTTTTGAATGTACGGAAGTTTCCTTTTGATTGGATCACTCGGAATATTCGGTCTATGATTCGAAGTTGGTTGTTGCACCAGGAGAACTCAGGATTTTGAGAGGTATGAAACTATTAGATGGCCAGGGGATGATCAAATAGCTAAGATATCAGGTTAAGGAACAGTAGATACCATGTCAGGTACCGTTCTCAGCTGACTGTACTACTGGATATAGGCAGAGGAAGTCATGTCAGTACTTCGATAAGGTTATGTGATATTGAAATTCTTCTCCATACAAAACGTGGAACATGTGGACTAGTGCAATAATGGTACCACATGGAGGCTTGGACAATTGATTGCAGCTGATATTAGCATCGAAAACAAGATATTCGAATTTCGAAATGGGTATCTTGGACCGGAGTTTGTAGATCAAGAAATTTTTACTTCTCTTCATCCAATTGAATGCTGGTATTTGATATGGGATTGCAGACATCCTGCATATCTACTCGTAGACTTGAAACTTATACCTCCGCCACTCCACTCCACTCAATCTCATAGAGTATTGGTATTTTGAACGACAAGCAAGGACGAGGATGCCACGCTGACAGGATTACCAAGATCCGATCAAAACTTCTACTACTCGTGTCACCATTCGAAACCCTGCTTGAACGATTCATCGACATGAAGGGGCTGAATTTGACTGCGTACTAAATGAACTTGGAGGCGATTTATAATTATCGCCCCGTTGACTACTGCACTGAATGACTTGAGTTCCTTACTCACCGCTTCATCGCTTCAATACCTCTTCCTGTCGAAATAGCAATATTAAATCTCGGAAAGCCTTCTGTGACTTGATTCATGCTTCTTTCTTTTTTTCCCCTCTCGAAAACATTCCATGTCATCGCGATAATAATTGATGGTTGCATAAATCAATGGAAATTTACTATGTCTCGATTTTATCCTACGATACTGGACCTACCAAGATATCGTCACGTACCAATCACTGTTTATGTTGCAGTGAGTCAACTGACCAAACTGTCATCCTGATGACTTGGTCTACATGTGCATGTTTTGCGGCGGCGAACGTGGTATTTTGTGGTTAAAATCCGTTGAAGATCCGAAGAGTTCGTCTGTCGAAGATTGAAGTTCGAACCAGGGTGATTGATAGAATAATCCACTTCTTCTCGGCACGTTTCTGCACGGTCTAGTTTCTATATTAGCAAATGATAAACCCAGTCCTTTTCAACCTCAACCACTCCATCACGCTCGAACCCTTCCTCTTGTTGACTAGCTCCAAATTCATCTTAATCCACTCTTGAATTGTATAACCCTAGCCATAAGTTTTTTCCATGTCACGTACCTGGCACGTTTCGGCAATGGCGTCAAATATCATGTCAAGCTGTCATTCGTTCACTTCGGTGACTTCACAAAATCTCCGAGGACTTCAACTAGGTTACATCGGAAAACAGCTCAACATCAACCACTCACTGGTCTCCAAAGACTATTGGTTTTTAGCCAGGGAAACTGTTAGAGCCAATAGATACTGATTTCAGTGTTTGCTCACCCCACTAAGAATAGTTTACACTTGCCCCTGGGTCCTGGATCAGGCTGGGTAGGTGTATTGACCGCCCAAGGTCGGAAAGATGAGCAAGGATCTAAGCACCACACCCACCTGCAGCTCCGTTCAGTTCTTTGTTTGTTCGATGATACCATCATGCCACACAGCACATTTGCATCCAGCCATCAAATGATCCCGATCTCACAGGTAAGACGCTCATGCCGCTCCGTAGTCCAACACAGATACTTTCTCCACTTGAAAAAGTAGCTCCAACTACCGGATACGACTACATTTGTTATTCTTATATAGGTTCTGGTGCCTGCATCTTGAGTTGATCTTGGATCTTCATTACGTCTGAACCAGATCTGTCAGTATATTTGGGCTGGTCTCTGAGGATCAATAGATCCCAAGACTTATTCTCTTATTTCTCTTTACCCTAGCCTTCTTCATCCTCTTTCGTTCATCTCTATTTCATATTCATTACCACATTTTTCAATCCAAGGCCAAATAGTGAGAAGCAAGAAAAGAACCCAGTCGGTTCAACGGTCAAACGACTGACAACAATGTTTTGATCATATAAATCGAGCTTGATATTTGCTCCTTAGCCAAGCAACCTCACTTCATCATAATGCGGGGCATTCACTTATTGTTCGCAACATTGATGTTATTTCTTCTATCATCCGCTCAAACACTCGTTGCTATCAATGATTTCTCAATATCAGAACCATCGCCTTCAAAATCTCCTAGTGCAACAAACCTAGAGTCCTCGACCTCGAGGAAGGATGAATCGACATCCACTTTATCTACAGCCACATCATTGATCACAAACACAATCGCAATCTCTTCTATTCTATCAGCCTCTTCAACGTCTGGAACAGAGCGCTCCACCGGCAATGCCGGAGTTGCATCAACAGCCACAACGAGTGATCTTATATCGACTCCAACAGCAGCTTCATCTACAAGTTCTAGTATTAATCGCAATACACTGATAATCATTCTCGGCTCCGTCCTCGGTACACTCGCTATCATTGTTGTTTCAATTGCTATATATCTTTTCAAGCGATATCGAAGGGAACGTAGTTTCACAGGAAGAGGAGTTACTCCGATAGACGATAGCGAAATTGAATCATGGCGACGCTCTGGGAATGAAAGGAAAGTGTTCATGGGTGAGGACTTGGTATTCGACAAAGAGACTGGAGGTCGAGATTTCTTTCAATCCAATACAATACAAATGGCGCACTCTCCGGGCTGGACGTGGACTGCTTCTCCTACATCTATTCGAACACGATCTACATTTTACCCTTCAGGTATCTCAGGTTACGTACCTGATACCCCTACTTTCCTCGCTCAGGCTCCGAACGCTAGAGTTGGTCTTACAGACGAAATCATGCCGGGAGCGGAACCATTCATAAAACCAGCTGAACGGCAAAGATCAAGGTTATCGAAGTCAGGAGGTCATGCACGCACGAAGAGCAGAAGGAGTAGTCTTAGTGCGAGAAGCATGTGGAGTATCAAAAGTGGCAATGGAGGCGAATCAAAAGAATTAAGAGCCAACGACAGGGTAGCAACATGGTACGATCCAGAAGATGACTTTCGAATCCATAGAGATTACAACCACAGAGACTACAACGATTCAACCATGTCATTTCGAGAAATGACGCCAGGCCCGGGGACTTCTGGGCCAGTCACATCATCATCACCAAGACCACCACCGCGTGTTGCGAACCCGTCGTTCTGGGATAACGACCGTGAGATTGGGTTGGCCATCTCATAGTATTAGGCCTGGACGCCAGTTCTTTTTCTTAAATGCATTGTTTGGGTCATGGGGGCAGTGGAGTTGGTTTGTTATGAATGACGGAGGATTACATATATTGATACCAAGGAGTATTTGTTCATATTGGTGGAGCTTGACAACTCGGGGAAGAAACCAAGCTAATCAGTGCAACATTATTGGCACTTGTGGACTGGGGATTTGAAATTCACCACTCGATGAGAGATTTTAGTTATGATATGCACAGTCTGGTGACTGAAGCAACAGAAGCAACAGAAGCAATACACATAGGCATGATATAGCATGCAAAAATGACAATTTAAATGTAAAATCAACACAAATAAGCTTTGGCTTCAATTGTTCCAGGGTTTTCAATGCTTCAAATCTGTAGATTGCGCTCACACATCTGAAAAAGTCGAATGAACATTGTCCAAGTACCCTGCCTCGAGCCTGCTCAAGGTCAGTTGAGCAGATAATTGACCTCGCAAGCTAATTTTCAGCATAATACCTTGAACTCAAAATTTGCCAACACAACATTTTCCCACCCCCCATAAGCCACAGTATGAAATTTCACGTGACTCCAGACTGGTTTCGCGTCAGCGCGTTTCCCAGTTTAAATACTTCACCGCCTCCCAAATAAGAATGAATTGCCCAATTGCATTTGCTTAAAGACAAACCCATAGTTAGACCAAACTACTATTTCTATCCTCGACGTCACTACCACCGCACACCCCAATTCCTCCTTCCCACGAATCCGAATATTTCGAAATGCCGCCACGAAAGAGCGATGTCGCCAAGCCGATCGTCGGAGATGAAGCTACACCTGTCAAAGAAACGACGGTAGTTCGAGAGGGAACTACCATTGAGGTTTGTTTTTACAATTACTTCCCTTACTTTATGGCCGGACCGGACTCCAATTTCTTCTCCTCAATCGAAACTGTCTGAATCGGGTTGCATTGACTCTGATTGATCTCGATTACTTTGATTTCTCTCCTCGCATTCGAGCTACACGTCAAACTAATGTATATGGTGATGGGCAGGATCTTAGTCTACCAAAAAGTATCGTAACGCGATTGGCGAAGAGTGTGTTACCGCCTAATACGCAGATCCAGGGAAATGCGATGTTAGCAATGGGGAAGAGCGCAACGATTTTTGTTAATTATTTGGCTACACAGTGAGTAATTAGGATTCTTTTGAAGATCGGAAACTAGGGGGCGGGAGGAAAGCAGTTTGAGATTGGGGAAACATTTAAAGTGAAAGTTTAGCAGAGGAAAGAAGAACTGAAGAAGGAGAATTGGTGTGAGTAGATTGCTAATGTGATTCTGAATGAAATAGTGCAAACGAGAACGCACACAACCGAAGTGTTAAAACGATAGCGCCGCAAGATGTTTTCAAGGCGTTGGAGGAGATAGAATTTCCTGATTTTAAACCGAGGTTGGAGGCGGAACTTGCGAGTTAGTATTATGTTCCATATTGGATGGGTATGGGCGTTTTTGGACGGCAAGCCAAGGGGGATACCACATGCTAATCATAGTTGAACGACTATCAGAGTTTATCGAATTACAAAGCGACAAAAGAAATACACATAAAAAGAAAGTCGCAGCGGATAAAGTAGCTGGAGGTCAGGCGGGAGGTGAAGACGGAGAGGGCGATTCGGAGATGTTGGATCGAGAAGGGGATGGAGAACCAAAGGCTAAAAAGGTTAGGCGAGATGGGAGCAGTGGGGGGAGTGGAGAGGCACAAGAAGAACATGATGACGAAATAGATGCAGACGAAGAGCATGATGAGGAAGTGGAAGGAGAGGAAGGCGAGGACGAAGAAGAAGGGGAGGGTGAAGCAAGGGAAGATGATGGAGAAGAGAAGTTCGATGTCGAGGAGCCAGAAGAAAAGGAGGCAGACGACGAGGCGCTGGATAATGGAGAGGATAGTGACTGAAGCTAGCATTGTTGTATGTGGCTTCTAAAGAAGGGTGAAAGTAAAAGGGAATATCTTATTTGTTAAGGATTGGAATTGGAAGGAAAGCGAAGCGTGCATTTGCAATGATGGAGTTTGGTATATGGATATAGGTTGTCAAGAACAAAAGTCCGCCAGGCATAGCAATATATGATTGCCAATTTATATCTGCCAAAGTCCCTTTGAATATAGATATATAGTGGATGGTGGTCTAGAGCGAGGAAAGCTTGAATCTCAATTTCAGGATAGAGAAAAGCCTAGTGTCTAATCGCTTTTAAAAACAGAGAGGCACGAGGACCTACAATAAGTTTTTCGAGTGAAGTGATACTCAACCTGCAAAATCAATCTTTTGCTTGAATTGAACCAATAAGTCAAATCATATTGCATGACCTTTCAGAAACATGTATCAGGAAAAGCGGCAAGCCCAAATGCATTGGGAGTATCTCAAGGATAATTTACATAGCCAAGAGAGCGAATTTTTCCCTTTTCACTTCTCCTCACTTCCTTCTGCTAAGTTGAGTATACATTCTATCTTATTTAAACAATATCTCGTGTTTGAGGAACTGCATCACTGGCATAATTACTAAGCCCCCTCAGATCTATCTTTCTCTGATGCTAATTAACATATTTCTAATGTAAATCCATGATACTGGCTGTCCAACCAACGTAAGATATCTCATAGATTTCATCTTGCCGTACTCGGAAGATTTATTTGGTTGAGAACTTCTTAGGGTGGAAGCGCTGAGAACTTTCATGGTCGAAAATGGTCGATTAGAATATCGGAAGGCTAGTAGTTTATAAGTGAGGCTTGAGTGAGGCCTTTCTGGGTCAGGCGGCTTATCTAGAGCTTCAATAACCCTCAAAGAATCGTTTTGTTCGTACACGTAATAGTGTAAGAAATTATTGAATAGGTAGTGAGAATAGATATGTAGGTATGAGGTGCTTGGGTTATTTGAATAGAAGTTGGAGCTCCAAACTACGTCACCTATGAATGCTGACTATTTGCTGTCCCTTCTATTAGCAATCAAATCCATTCAGATACACTTAGTACGAGTTATAGCTTTATAATAACTCCGAATAGTAACATTTAATACATTGATACTTCAATTAGTATGTATATTCTTAATATTGTCTGGATGTTGTTCACCTAGTCGGGTCGATATCACCCTGCTGTATTCGGTTTGTCAACTATGATCTACGAACATTTACAGAATTAGGTTCATCAAATTGACTGCTATTATAGAACTGAGGCTAACTTAAGTTGTAATACCAGATAGAACTTCCACCTCCGAAAAAAAAAACATTAATAGTTATCTTTGTAAAACACCATCGACGCTCAATTGTCACTACAATTAACCGAGATAATTCGAGTATGTCACCATGCTTGAAGGATTCGGCTGTAAAACCGCAGACTAAATGTCCAGATTTGAGCCCTGAATTGCCACCTGAGCTGGATACAGCTTTAGCAAATTCATTGGCATATTTGTCATAGCTAATGTCTTCTCCTAAAGGTTTCCTGATTGTTCGTTTATGGTTTGCAAGTGATATTTCCATAGCCTGGACCCGAATTTCGACTTCATTGTCAACTAAAGTTAAATGACAAGTGTCATTTGGGGCAAACACAAACAAATTTGATGCACCGTCACTGCCAGTTTCGATTCTGGCAGGAGGTTGATCCCCAAATCTACTCATCCAAAGTTCTTGAGCGGATGGATTGCTTTGAACCTTCCTACTCAACTCCTTGCTTGTTACAATTCTTCCCATCTCAAAGTTTCCAGAAACTTCACAGAACTCTGGTTTGTACTGAAGGCCAAATTTGTCAAAGTTCCATTCCGTTCTTCTGATAACCTTTAATAGGGGTTTCAATTGAAGATTTGGTGAGCGATTTCTGAATCGAGTCTAACAATAACATATTTGATCTTATCTTTTTTCCGCTGGACTATTCGAAAAAGTCTTTCGGTGAGATTAAAGAAGGTATTAAGAACAATTTGCCTTGCTCTTGAAATTCAGATGACACCTCTGGCCGTACTTATTAAGAGTTTGAAGTTTGTCTTTCCGCCTCTAAACAAAGTCGTCATTTTGATTTTACGAAATCGTGTAATTTCTACTGACGAATTGAGTAGAGAGCGAACACGACGAATGAAGTTTTAAGCATCCGATCCTTGGGGTTTATCTTTTGAATAGCACCACTATGAAACCTAGGTGTTAGGGGGCATACCCCAATGGAGATTTAGAGCGTTTTAAGTTGACGACAAGAAAATCATAGAGTTCAGTTGAGAATCCTTGATCCTCGGGGTTTTTCTTGGTATTATATACTTTGACATTAACTCTTGGGTGGTCCTGCTCCAGTTTTCTTGTCAAAGTCTCATGGTGTCCATTTTCAGGTTTTAGTGTATAAAGAGAACAACTTCTTCGATTCGCACAAATAAAGATCAAGTTTACTCTGCCTTGTCACCTGAAGAATAAGGGCTACTTTTCAATCATTTGGTCACGCCGGCAAAACAATACCTCTGTTGGCATCATCATGGGGATGGTGAAGTCAATATATTACTATGATTCACACTGTTGTAATATTGCCTGAGGTTCTAAAGCTAGGACTACGAAACGTATTGCTGTAGTGCCGAAAGGCGCTAGCACGGTCACATGGTCCCTATCCCGACAACCTCCCTTGGTCCATATAAGTAGAGGGCAAACAACCTTTACTACTTGACTGTGACCTTGCATGAATTACGTTCCAGCTATCTGGTCGTACCGCACTCCTGCATTCTCCAATAATCCTTCCTTTATGGTAGCAGATATAGCGCCGGGGCTATTTCGTTCCCATAAGTATGGCTCTTTATCAAAGCTTGACACTGAACGATATTGCGTCATACAATGCCATCAATGCATGTATACCTGGGTACTTACCGCAGTATCTGAAATCGGCGGAGTGATGCATGTATGTCCTCCGGTACACTGGACAAGGAAGAAAACATGATTTTAGCTTCGCTATTTTCAGATATCTTGAATACGCGAACAGATTCTCAATCGAGCTGTAATACGACCCTCTTATCAATAATAGTAAAATGCGGCGAGGACCTGCGATGAGATCTCTTCTTGGACATCAGTTCCAGAAGTTAGTTAGGGGGTAGGTGGGGCTTTGGCGAAACCTCGGAACGACTGGCGGAATCGTATCACCTTGAAAATCATTGGCCATTTTTTTTCGATCTTTAGAGGATGACCCTGCAATTTGTATTAGTCTGGTGGCTTCACGGCAGTTGTTGTTAGGTTTTACAACGATCTGCACTTACATGGAAAGCACCATCCTAGAGTAAGACGACGCAATCGGTTAAAGATCATTCGATGGGGATTGCGGATTCTGCAATCCGAGTGGATGCATCCAGGATGCGCCGCAATTAAGATATTTCGGGGTTCTTGCCCTATGAAGGTCGTGCAAGATTATGGTACCAGTCTGTCGGATTGTGTTATCAAATAATTGAGGTGGCTGCTGGCTACAAATGGAAGGCAATTGATGGGAATTTTCTAAATACACAGGAGATTGAGCCCCTATAAAGCACATTCCAATCCTTGTGGTTGGTGTCATGGTACTATATTTCAGTCTTTTGTGATTTTGGGCATGGTACTTTCATCGTTCACCCCGAGAATTGCTAAAACATCATGGCCTTCACTCGCCAGGTCCCGGTAAGCAATACATTTTCCCCACTCACATGCCTTGTAACTCGTCTAACCCTGCGTTATTATTGATAGAGGTGGACCTCCGATACAAATAGTAAGAGTTGATAACCCATATGTAGATGATGATTTCTCTATCGCAGGTCTCGTTATCTTGTTAGAAATTCTTTGAACACTCGAAAACACCAAAAAAATGGCGGAAACACAAGTGGCTTCATTATCGAATCGTATGAATGATATCATTCAAACTCTACTTCCTGCCGCTGCTGCTGCTGCCGCCGACCATGCTGAGCCTGACCCCGAACTAGTCAACTTATTCGTGGTGAATTGTTGGATATCTGTAAAAGCATTATTGCAAAGAATCTAACTCAGGAGGTCAGTGACCTTTCTCTAACAAATAACAAATCATTTCTCAATTCATTAAAACTCAAATAGACTTTCCACTACCCCATGGGACTAGGAGGAGATCCTTCCCTGATGCAAGCACTATCCTCATTTTTCAATACATATTTTGAGCCTTCGACTCCCGTTACTCCTGATCACCTTGTCGTTGTCGCTGGAACTGGGTTTAGTCTCGATGCTCTTGCATCCAGTATATGCGAGCCAGGCGATTCACTTCTTGTTCCCGGTCCTTGTTGGAGTTTGTACCCCGTACCATTTGTCTGCAGGACTTCTCAACTACTATCATCAGTAAATTGCTATACTGACTCAAACAGATTCTTTCGGCGCGTATATCTACTGCCATGCCGGTGTCAGACTTGTTCCTGTCTCTCCGGCACCGTATTCTACGGCTCTTTCTTCACATACATTAATTCCTGCTCTCGAGGCGGCCTATGATGGTGCTGCCAATCCGAAACGTATCAAGGGATTAATTATCTGTAACCCACACAATCCATTTGGACAATGTTATTCGAAATCTGCACTGCAGGAGGTGTTAGAGTGGTGTTCGCAAAAGGGATTGCACTACATCTCCGATGAAGTATACGGTGGGATACAGTTTGGAGACTCGCAGAGCGATATATTCGTATTGTTCTCTGGAGCGCGAGTAAACTATTTGGTATACCTGGAATCAGATTGGTATGTCATATATGCGCCCACAAGATATGATGGCTAATAAAAGCACAGGGATGTTTGATCACTCAGGCCAACCCCATGGTTCGCATTGGATCTATAATTTCAACTTACAATCAAAGTTCGTCTCTTTCCGCTCTCCTACTCACACACATCTTAAACTCAGCCGAACTCCCTGCTTTATTGAGCAAGAATAACGAACTTCTCGCCAAGTCATACGACCTATTATCTTCAATTTTGACTCGTCTTGGTATCGAATTTCTACCCGCAAATGCTAGCTTTGTAGTCTTCGCCAAATTCGTCAAGGATGCGAAGTCTTGGGAAGACGAAGCAACTCTTGTGCAAGGGTTGAAGCAGTATAAAGTCATAGTCAGTGCAGTTAGAGAATTCGGTGGCGCGGAGGAAGAGAAAGGGTGGGTAAGAATCACTCTTGCTGTCCCTTGGGAACAATTCTGTGAGGGCGTTAAAATGATTGAAAACTTTTTCCTTGAAAGCGGCTTAGCATGATATCTTGTTAGAGTTAAGATACTTTCGTGTGTACTAAACTTAGTCATCGTTTTGATAGCGCAGCGTCGGAACATGACACTTGTCGGTGTTAGCGCATGGGTAATAGATACAAGACAAATAAGAGAATAGATTCGAAGTCATGAATGAGAAGCTGTATAGGCGTATAAATTTCTGCTCTAAGACAATAGTTCATTCTGGAGATAGTTATATGAGGAACATCGATTGGTAGATACTTAAGAGTATCCGGCACGAATCTCTTTCGTATGGTGATTTAACTACCAATTGGAGTTTGCGATAGTATTTTTGTCAATATGGATATGTATCGTATAACTGATTCCTTGTCCTACATCCACGAAAAGCGAACAGTGTGATATTTTACTCTTTGGACTATTCTCAAACGCAATGTGATATTGTGTCTAATATGCCCATACACATTTCTTTTGCGAATAACAGACAATAGTTATTCAATCTCCTCCCCCACCCCCCAATACCCCTCATAACCTACTATAAATCTTTTCTACCATATATAGTCTTGAATATTTGAGACGAGAGTTTGATGTTGACAAAACGTAGTATAGGGGGTGAGGAATAGCATATCAATGAAACGAACCGTTCAAAAAGATCGGATCAAAACTGTAGATGTGTACTTCAAGAATAAAAATGGAAAGGGCTGAGTGGTACGATAGTTTGCGTTGCCGTATAGTAATGCAAGTATCTGATTACACTTTCCTCAAGCTATGCAAAGTAATAAGCGAATGATAGCAGGTGTGGGGCAAGGGGGCTAGAGCACGCAAGCTAAACGATCAATTCACCAGGACCAGAATACTAATACGATGCCTAAATCAATTCAAAGATGGAAACATGATTCCATTGTTCTATAGGATAATGCGTATAGAGAAAGTAAGTATGTCAAACTATTTCCTCGTCCCGCATCTTGTAGTTCATTGCTAATCTATTTTTTCTCCCTTTACTTCGACTCTGTTCCCCGGCCGTTTGGGTAAAATCATTTCCAACTTCCTTATGAGCCGGAAAATATACTTCGTGGCCGCTGAATATCACTAAGTAGTCTTATATATTCCTCAGAATTTAGGATCCACGACGACACTGACAGATCATCCTACAGAAAAGAGAAAAGAGAGTTGTTGTCCCTGGACAAGCCCAAAATAAAACTAGTAAATAAAACACTGTAGTTCAAGACCGATGAATTGGGTGACTAGAAGAGGTGCAGTATTTGTGTTGAGCGGGCCACGGTTTAAAACGGTACAGACTGAAAGAATGCGGCCTATCATCTTGACACAGGCGGGCTATTTCTAGCCTAAGCTAAAGAATCGACAAATAATTGATGATGTGATAGTTTGATAAGACTTTTCTGAATTATTGTACCAATAATAACTTCTGATACTAAGATGCGAGAGCGCGCTGACATTCAGTTATCAAGAAGACCAGGCCTAACGCAAAATACAACAAATTTTCAAAGCGAACGGTGGTGGCGTGCAAGACTGGATGCCTCTTACGAGAAAATATGTCGAATACGTACACAACGAGTATTGTATCGAATATTTTTTGGTAATGTTTCCTCGTCCAAGGCAAAACCCGAATAGGTTCAAGACAGTCGAGGTGACAATTTTCGCCAGTCGATATTGGAATAGAGAGCACGAGAGTTAAATTTGACGCATGAAGCACCATTTCCTGTCCACACACGACTTCACATTGCCAGGCAGGTTGTATAATTTGTAGAGCTTCTGCAAGCACATCCATATCCCATAGTGTAGGCGGACTGATAGCTGCTGTGCCGCGTTTAGCAAATCCATCTAAGCTAGCATTCATGTTTGCTCTACAGAAAGTTGAGTTGACAATATTCTAGAAATAATCAGCAAGGCCTATTGTGGTGAATATGTCGTCACACCATATCAGTGTTATTTCCAACTTACCGGTTGATCTGGAAATGATACACATGCGGTGAAAAGAGCTAACCGATTTGCCTTTGCAGTGGCCTCAGCAGCAGTGCTCGATTGTATCCAGGTAGACGTTCCGAAAACCACTGCAATTATGAGAGCCAGTAAAGTCATAACTAGCGTCAACGGGCTGGATTTGATTTCTGTGTGTTCCAACCAACCCAACAGGGATTGTTTGGAATCTGGTTTTCCAGGCGTATTTTGTGGTGCTGAATTTGCTAGGCCAGCTTCCAAATCTTCCATTTCAATGGAAGCAAGAGACGTGGGGTTGTTCAAAGAAGCATCAGTTGCAAGAGGCTCACTCGAGGACAAAACGATATCTTGTCCTGCCGAAGTTGGAGGGAGCGACCCTGTATGAGATGACACGCCAATCAATGCCATTCTAGTATCCTCCGGAAGAACGAGATAGATAAAGCGATCAGATCAGATAATGAGAAATATGAACGGATTTCTTTTATTCACAGTCTCACCGATGAGGTTGAGGAGCAATTCCTGATTGGGGGATAGAAAGCGTTGATCATACCCAACTTCAGGCTATGCACTACAGTTACATCAAGAAAAAATAGTTGTCTATAATTATATCTGTTCAATTTCTGATTGGTGGATAGTAAGCCTTGATCATATCCAACTCCAGGCTGTGCACCATAGCCATATCAGAAAAAGTAGTTGGGTTGTCTATAATTATATCTCTTCAATTCCTGATTGGGGGATAGTAAGCCTTGATCACACCCAACTTCAGGCTATGCACAGTCAAATCGTCAAATCAAGAAAACGTACTTGTCTATAATTCCATCTCTTCAATTTCAAATCTAGTCAATATTTCTCAGAATCTAGATTCAATCTCGAAGAAGCGCAACTAGTTCCTTTCCCCATGAATTGCTCGCACCACGCAACCACATCTTACCCTTACCAAGAGTAGTGCTACTGTTAAAACCAACATAGCTAGATTTGGAGGTGGCAATTCCAAATTAACAGCGATGTACGATCTCATCTGTTCCGGGGTACTGGCCAATATCTCGTAACACATCAACCAATCAGATTAGCAAAACGATATAATACCTTGAATTGACCGCCTATATTTGCTCAAACTTCTTCCCAAACAACTCCCCCTTAAACTCAAGACCCAAATAACAAAGCAAAACAAAGCAAAACAAAACTTCAAAACCAGTATACCATACCCATACCCAGCCCAACCCAATCCAGAGCCAAAGACCCCCCAAACATTCCAGCGCACCCCTCCAAACACAAAACAACATCCATCCATCCGAACCCAACCTGTCTTCAAACATTCGCTTAACCTTCCAATTGTCCACGACGCATCAACTCTGACCTCCATTGAATACACTCCCAAACAGATATCAGACTCGTCTCCGCCAGGTAGTTCTCACAATCATTTATATTCTCCATCAACCTCAACGAGAGAGCCAAGAAGGAAATATAAACGACCTTCTCTTTCCACAACATTCCAAGATCTCGACGTTCAGAAACTAGACTACAGACCTTTCATCTCAATCTCCCCATTCGACTGTATACTATAAGCGCTAGAGACTTCTCCAGATAGGACGAAGAGTACCTCCTCCATACGCACGCTATTGTAAAGACCTGATGAGATCCCAAAAATTTAACTTCAAACCAAAAAAAAGACACAAATTGGAAATCACAACATCAAAAACACCAAAGATTTGATTCAACACGATCCATTCATTCCATTTGATCCCAAGACCAAGTAAGTAACTTGCAACCAACCAACTACTTCTTCTCCCTATCCCCTTCGTACCATCTGGTATCTAAAAATCCAGTATATACAATAGACAACAAATAACCATGTATGCTACCGCTTCCCCTTTATCCTTATACCCATATGTATCCGCCCCTATCTCCCAACGAGCCTATTACCAAAATAATTACAACCATCTCCCGTTCCTTGACCACAGCTCATTATTTGTTCCACCACTTTGGAAATAATATTAGATAAGATATCATTCGACTCCACCAAGATATCTTTCGACCTCGGTATATATAATATGATGCAAAAGCCACCAAGTTGGCCCATTCCATTCGATGCATTTTGTCATTGACGAAAAAAAATGCCAATCAATAATAAATAAAACTCCATATTCACCCATCCATTGAGACTCATCAATTCCGGAGCTCTTGGGTGATTAACAAAGAAAAAATGCTGGTAGAAAATCACCACCAGACTGACAAACGCTAAAGCCGCTTGACGAAACAATCTTAAAACCACCCTCTATCTCAACATCCCAGATTCATTATGATGAAGAGTTAAGAGTAGCAAATCTCCCCTCGAAAGCTCTCAATCTTTCTTGTTCAATCGTCTTCTGTAATTTCCTCGTTTCACGTACGGCTTCTTCTCTTTCGTTCTGTAGTTCCATTACTTCGATCTGTGCAATATTCATACGGCCGACAACTTCCTCCATCTCTCTATCTGCTTCTGCAAGGGCAGCCTCAAGGTTTACAACCTGTTGTCTTAAAACCTCAACCTTTGAGTCCTCGGATACCGACATTCCTTTTCCGGATGTGGTGATAGAAAGACGTGGTACCTTCTTCGCATTTGCGAAAAATGGAGACATGGGAGATTTCGGCCCGAATGAACGAGGAGAACGGAGTTCCGACTTCACGCGAAGAAGCTGGATATTATGACTATCCTTGATATCACGAATGTCCTCTTCATGACGAGCCATTCTGGCCTCTGAAATATTCTGAGCAGCCATAAGCTGTTCCTCAAGAGCCCTGAGCTTGGTTTGGAGGAATGTGATCTTTTGCGCATTGGCTTTCTGCTCCTTCTCTCCTCGCTCGATAGCGTCAGCTAGACGTTGTCTGAGAGTGCTATTTGAAGCAAGTTGCAGTCTGACTTGTCCAGCCAATTCCTCGACTCGTCTGGCCGATTCACGTAGCTCATCTGCCAATTGCATCTCCTCTTGAAGATGTACCTTTTCGGAATCTCTCAAAGATTCAGATTGCTCTCTGACTGCCTCAAGCTCTTGTTTTACAACATCTCTTTCTGTAATTGCGTCAGACAAGCTTCTCTCCAACTGCTCCATAGCTTTTGCAGTATCCTCATCACTAGTAGCCGAGATTTCAAGGGCCTTGATTCGCTCCAGGGAAGCTGAGTAAGCTGCCTGAAGATCCCGGTACGATCGCTCAAGTGTCTCGGAGGTTGCGTGTGAGCTACCGGGCCTAGAATCTGTACTAGATCGCTTGATTAATATGTCTTTCTCTTGTAACAAGCTTCGTAGTGAGCCGATTTCCTGTTCAGCGCGATCGAGATCCATCTTCAAACCACCTAGACCTTTTTCACATTGCCACTTTTGCTCAATTGCTTCATCAGCACGGCGACGGAGGGTATTGATTTCCTCCCTCAGATTCGAAACTTCCTTATCGTATCCTTGCCGCCTCGGAGATTGGTTCAACGCAAGATCTCTTTCCATCTCCAATTGGCGGATTTTCTTTTCATTTTCACGGTTCTGGTGCTCTTGACGTTCAAGCAAACTTTTAAGAGCACTATGTAGAGAATCTCGTTGGAGTTCAATATCCTTTACTCGTTCCGCCAGAGCATCTCTAGACTCAGCAGTCTTAACGGATGATGTCCTAGATAAGCCAGGTGATCTAGCGGTTTTGCCAGTGTGTGCAAGAGAGTTGGCCCGTTTCAAGCCACCTAGACCACCTAAAGCACCACTCAAACCACTGAGTCCACCGGTGCCACCGATGCTCATTATAGATGATCTCGACCTAGGTAGATTGCTTATGTTACCTATGCTATCTTCTTCCGAAAGGGAATTGAACTGGTTCATCTCCATCTGTAGCCTTTGAGCATTAACCAATGTGGTGTTCTCCTTCTTGAGAGTTTGGATTTCTTGATTCATCTTGCTTTGCTCGTAGGTCAGCTTTTCATGTTCTGCAGCTTGTGCTTCAAGTCCTTCCACACGGGCCTTGAGCTGAGGAACGATTTCGTCTCGTAAATTATCACGCTCGTTATGTGAGGTTTCAAGGTCTGCTTTGAGTGCAGTCAAAAGATCTTCGAAGTTTTCCCTGATCTGTTTCTCTTCAGACAATTTGCGTCGAAGATCTTCACAAGTTGCCTCCAACTCTTTAAGTCGTCCATTAGCATCCACGGAATTTATAGCTGCAAGATCAACCTAAAGCATTGTGTTAGTTGTGTTCATTCCTTTTTGACTGAGAGAAAATTACCTGAGCCGCTCTTTCTTCCAAAGACCGAATTTGTGTTTCGAGTTCTTTTCTTATAGCTCTCTCATCTTGGAGCTTATCTGTAAGCTCCAATCTGATAGAGGCCTTTTCTTGTTCTGTCTTTCTCTGTATTCGATCAAGCTCATCTTGCTTAGGATCGGGATCTCCATATCTGGGAATCACACTTGTTCCAGCATCTGAAAAATAATCACTTGTCCGCTTGCTACTATTCGTTCCCGAATTTTGGGCCTCGAGCTGTAACCTGTCTACAAGATCTTCCAGGTCCATCTCCCTCCGTATGGAAGACGCCAGCTCTTGGCTAATATCTTTCAATTCTCGCTCCATTTCTTCGACTATTAAAGGTGGCGGACTAGGCGTCGCTATGGGTATTTGTAAATATGCGTTTTCGAAGTAATGGGCAGCATCTGCATTGGCTTTGGGAATATCGATCGCGGCCGGTGGCGCTTTAGTATTATGTGTCCTTGATTGGGAGTCTTCAAATTCCGAAAGTCTATGCGGAGATGCATTTGACGATGGTATTGGTGAGTTTGGGGAGTAATCTGTCTTATCTTCCGAAAAGGTTGTCGTTGAGCTCGATGGGGATACAGCGCCTCCCCAGCTACTAAAGAAAGAACCAAGTTTCCCTGGTGATTTGGGTTTTTGTATAGTTGATGTAGAGTCGTGAGATTCGTGAGTATAGGATCGTGCCGGAGCATTAGGTATAATATTATGTGGTGGTGTAGCTTTGGATGAGAAAATGGACATAGTAGCAGAAACCGGACGACTTCCTGGACTTGAATCCCCGTACCAATGACCGGTGGATTCAGAATCAGAACTTAATGGCGAATCGCTAACCAATCTTGCATGCCCCGAGGCTCCCGGTGGACGTGTATGAGACGGGACTAAAAGGTTTGGACTTTTTGGACTAAGAATTTGTTCTTCGTTATCTGTTGGTTGTTTTGCTAGCGCTGGCGTCACTGAAGTCCAAGCGATATGTTCGCTCGAATATCTCCTAGTTCAAGTAGTGTTAGCATCAACATGAAACAATGAATAAGTTTGATCTGATGTTTCGAAACAGTGAATGTCTATTAAACAACATACTTTGATGATGGCCGTTCTTGTTTCGAAACACTCTTGGAACTTTTAGAACTTTTAGAACTTTTGGAGCTCCTCGAACTTCTTACTGAACTTCGGATGGAATTCCTGTTGCTAGAACTTTCTGGGGAAAATGGCAATGCGCTTTTAAAATCCGATGGAAATTCGTAGAGTGTTGGACTATCAGCAAGATTCGTATACCTGGAATATGGAATATCCGGCTCTGGCAATTCTTCGATAGATGGACTGAAGTATTCCGCCGTGGAATACCTGGTGGAAAACCTGGTTGCCAAAGGCGAAGCACTTACAGGTAAAGGTTTGCGACGAACGGAATTTACGGACGAGGTGGAAGCTGTTGAGTATGCGCGCGATCGGGCTGTGGCTGACTGTGTTTGAGAGAACTGCGAATATGTAGGATTCTTTGGTCGAGGATTTGGCCGATGTTGGTTTTCATGTGGATTTGAATGCGAAAGGGTGACCGGGGTAGTTGAGTCCGTGAGATCAGATGGATTCAATTGATCATTCGAAGCGTAATTAGTCTCAGAATCAGGAGTTGAGGGGTGAGGTTCTGGTTGTATATCTGCGACGGACGCCATTCTTTCTATAAGGCCCAGATGGCAATATCAGAACATTAGGGTTTAGATGAATACCAGAAGAAGAAAAGGAAAAAGATGTGCGGTCAAGGAAGACCACTGGAAGAGGTTTGGCTCGAAGGGGGGGTGGGAAACGAGGTATGGACCGTATGGGAGATAGAATGGATCAGAGAGTCGAAAGAGGTTGAACCCCCGACTGCGAAAGATAATCGATCACAGCAGTAATTGGGCTTAATGATGTCCAGGATTGAAATTGAGGAGTAAGCTGGGGGTGGAAGAGGAGGAGAATTAGGTTTACTCTTCAGATTTTGAGAGGGAAAGACTTTCGATCAGGAATTGAGATCCAATGGAGGACTGGTAGACTATGAATTAAGATTTACCCTTAGCAATAATAGTAAACAATCGAATTTACAACTGGTCAGAATCATTCTTGATTTGTGCTTAGTTCTTACTCTTTTCTCTTCCCTTGGGAAAATGAGTTTTGACTCAAATTGGTAGTGACTGCTGCCGTTGAGCCAGGATAAGGATGTGAGGACAGCAAAAAAAGGACACGCTACTGATTTGAAGTTAGTGCCTGGGTACGGACGAACCTGGGACTAGTACGGATCGAGAGTAGCTCTCTGGGACAAGTGGGGCGGCAAGATGGAAGCGGGATCAATTCCAGGTACGCTTCGATTTTGATTGGTCAGATGCCTCTTAGGGTGGATCAGGCAGTTAACGCCATCCAAAATTTCGATGTTCTGTCCATCCAATCTTCGTCTCGTCCTCATGTTGTTCCCCTACACAGTGATTATGAATCGTCAACCGCTTCATTCTGGGCCAATAAACTCAATACCAGGACTATTATATGGTGATTTGTCTGCCGAAACTCTGCGTGTGCGCGCCAATGTGCATGTATGCCACATCAACAGTAATAGCGGAGTGGGTAGGAAAGAAAGGTTGTGGAAGACAAGGACCAATAGATCCGATCTTCTCTTTGCCGACAGACCCATTACCCCTGATTAACAGAGGTGCGGTGCAGCAATGCAACCCTTTATTCCGTCGAGGATAACGTTGAACGTATCAGAGATTCGGACTATGCCATTCATGCCCCGTTTCGATCAATATCAAATTATCAATTCCCAAGTCTCCGGTGTGATTGTGGTTAATGCTCCAATCGTCAACGAAAGGGTCCATCTATCCATACAACCATCGCGCTGAACAATAAGCAGCCAAATAGTCCTCTTACTGCACTATCGCATCATTGGTGGCCAGGTAGTATTCAGCCCGGTGAGACTACCGTCTTGAATAAATGCAGCATCATCCACAGCGATTACGTCGACTCCGATTACGCTTCTTGCTAATGCTAATGCTGTGTAGATTGAACATGAGAATAACCGCACAATCTTGATCACTATGTAGCACATAAGGTTTGAGTGAGACGTCTTGCAATTGCCTTGCATTATAAGGCTTCAGCCAAACAGATAGGTCATTCGATGATCACCACCGAGAAATTAATACTATTTGTCTCAAGACAGTCTACTATGAACATCCGAGTTCAGACTATTCTTAGAATATATACTGTGCATGCTCTGATGTCTGAATCTCGTATGCAAACGAACAGACTACAAAGCTACATCCATTGCGTATGTCAGAATGGCACCTCATCCTCCTGTGCAGGAGTAAATTATATTGGTACATTGTACCATTGAATGGCCCGTTTCGTTTCGGTAGGGAGCAAGGCACTGGAGATTACTCTGCCTCGTCGCTCTAGAATCTGCACGTTTCCGTTCCTTCACAGCCACCAGATCGAAATCTCATTCAACGTATATTAAATATTCGGAGTAAATTTTATATTGTCTTTTGATCCCTTACTCGAAAGCTAATGAGTGAATCTACCCGTAAACTTTCATTCGTTTTAACTTCCTCCAATACGGATAGTAGTGTTCCAATGTTCTATATCATTGCTGCATTCGCCACAAGTCCTCCGTCGCGAGAAGTTTAACGCTCTTAAACTTTTACCGAATTTCAATACCATCTCGACGGATGCTTCCACAACACCACACATACCGCGAACCGAACGCGAATACTATACACAGTCTAAACTCTCGAGCATCATGTACGAGATAATCATGTTTAATCCCCGACGACTTAAAATAGGGAAAAGTTGAGAAACCCCAAAACTCAATTTCGAAATTAATAATCCTTTCACGGTGTTCATCTTACTAGATGTTCTACTACAGACTACAGTCCATCTGCAGGAAGTACCATCCTGACTATCTATCTACTCACCATGTACACGGAACCACCTCTCGCTCCACTTTTCATCTCCTTGATGACTGATGGATCTAGACCTTGATGAAGATATTCATCGTCGTTCTATTTTGAATAACGTTACACATTGTCAAATTCGTGAATCATGCATGCTACAGAGTATTGTAGAATTACATTTCTCTGCACTCAAAATTGCCTTTCCGCGTCTACTTTTACATCTTTCATGCTGCGAACGCTTCTATCCAGCATAACCCAACAAACCTTACGGATTTACACCTCATGTCAAAAAATTCTACCCGTCCTGTCAGCTCCACTCGTTCATTCATGCATGCAGTGCAAACTTTCCTTTCCTTTCCTTTCCATTCCCATTTCCCTTACTTCCCATACCGATCTATCTAGCATGCACATCTTCCATCACCAAGAAGAATCGGAACATCAACGTTTTACTTCGTCCCCTCTCTCCTCTCTCCCTTGTTTCGCCTTCCTCCCAAAAATATCAAATCTAAAAACGACAAGCTCCACATCCATCCCTCGTCTATCATCATCATCATCCATGTACCGATCATTCATTCACTTCCTTCTCCACCTCCAATATCCATCCATTATCCATCCATTGTCCATGATTTTATCCATCCAGGGCTTCATGAAATAAAAGCCGAGCTCCACCGTCTAAGCCTCCCCCTTAACTTAGCAAAGATCTTCTCCCACTCCAAATCCCCATCCATTTCGAGAAACACCGAAATTGGAGAGAAATTGAAGCTCGAACCAAAGAGCTATCCGGCCGCGTCGTTCATCGAGGTTATCGCGTTGATGCTTGATAGACGCGGGCTCTTTACCATTTTCCCATTAGAGTTCAGTGGCTGCGAGGGTTTCCCTACTATGATTGATTTTGTCCATTTGATAGGCTTTGGTTATGTGTGTGTCTCTCGATTCATTTACCCGCGTTAACTTCAGGCTATTGTTGAAGAAATCTCAAGCTATTGATTTCGTCACATATTGCGCGGTTCATGATCCAGTAATATGGTCTCAATCGTCTAGATAGATAGTCTACAGTCTACAGACGAGGTGTGATGTGGGTGTATTGTGATAAAATTTGCATTCTTGTCTGCCGGCCTATCTTTTTCTGCAATGAAACTTTGGAGTATCATAGTCCTTGTCCTGATACCCCTGATCTACATACATCTTCTATCGCTATTTCATTCTTGCTTCAATATGTGCGTATGATAGCTTCTTCTCGTGTGATTATCACACAGTGCTATATCTCCACCTATCTATCTATCTACAGTATCACATCCATCAACGAACTACTCATTTCCACCACTCCCATACATCTATATACACAACAAATATATTATATTATTACGTGAATGACATGCTCTCTATCCATCCATCCACCCACCAAACCTCCAAAAGTGGTTCCATCTCCAAACTCCATTCCAAACCCTCACAATTCAATTCCACACATGTTAGCTACACTCTCTCTCCACTCTCTCTGCCTACCCTCTTTCTCTACCCACTCACTCACTCACTACCTCCCAAATATTATCCTCCCCTCCCTTCCCCCAAAAACCCAAAAACCCAAAAATCAAATGTCCTCGGAGAGACTCGAACTCTCGACCTTTGGATGGCTAAAGTGACTGTTATCAATCACCTCATATAGGAATATGAGACCAACGCTCTAACCAACTGAGCCACGAAGACTGGATATTTGATCATGTGATGATTGTTGAAATTCGTGTTTGTTTTTAGACTTATAATTCTAGGGAAATGGGGTTCGAATTTGAAGAAAACTATTAATTATCTATCCTGTGAATGAAGATCTTGGAGGTAAATATTTTGGGATTTTGTTGGTGTGTTTATTATTAGGTAGGTAGGTTCTAGAGATAAAAAGAGATTGTGGTAAAGATGGAACTCATCATATTCTAGTTTTCTATACTTATGATATACATACATACCTATCTTCTACAAATTCCTCTTTTCCACTCCCACCACATCAATCAACTAACTCATCAAGCAAGCCACTTCAAAAGATACAAACGAAGACCTTGTCTACATCTACAAGTAAGTAAGTAAAGTATTCTTTTCTTCTTGAAAATAAATAATCCATTTATCTATCTATCTATCTATTCATCTTTACCCATTACATCCACATCCACATCCACATCTATATATATAAACCTACCATTCCCTCACACTTTCTAAACACAACCGCTCCGAATCTCATATCACCATCACTATCAATTCAAATCTATATTACTATTACTATTAGTATCCTATCATATCCTATCCTCCTCTTCTCCCTTTCTTCTACTTACTTACACACTTTCTTTTCCTTTCTACTCGCTATCGCTTCAACCTTTTCATTCCTTCTCATCTTATCTCATCCATCTCATCCCATCACCCATTCATTCTACTTCCACTTCCACTTCCACTTCGACATTCACACTCCACAATTCTAATTTCTAAAAACGCACCCGCGCATCCATCCATTCATATTCATATTCATCTAAGTCTTCCTTATTCCTCATTCCTCGTTGAATTCCTCTCATTCCCATCTCCATTCCCATCTCCATTCCCATCTCCATTCCCATAGACCAACTCCCCTTCCAAGTTCCTTTCCTCCTTTCCTCCATTTCTCCTCTTCCACACCTCCTCCTCTCCTACCTTTTCCCATCTCCATCTCTCCATCTCTCCATCTCTCTATCTCATATACATACATACATACTTATCCTTTCCATCCACCCCCCTCCACCCCAGATCCCACCATCCACATCCACATCCACATCCATATCCCACATCCCACATCCCACATCCCCCATCCCCCATCCAAAAACAAACATAATACCTACCCACCCACCTACTCCCGCCTCCCTCCACCCTCCACCCCAAAACCGACAATACCCACTAGCGCTCTCACACTCGGTCATTTAGCCACCCAATTACTCACCCCCAATACTCAATCCCAAATACCCTCCTTCTCTTTCACCTTCGCCCCCTCTCCAACCTCCAACCTTCAAGCCCGATTCTACCCACCCCAACTTATTTCTATTTCTCCTCATGTATCTTCCACCTATCAAATGAGACTGGAAATCAATTCCAAGCTCAGCCTCGTGCCATCCATCCATCTCATCCCCAAGTATGAAACACATCAAAGAACTTGCGAACAATACGAACCCATTCACAAAGAGAAATTTCTGCACAATAGTAATTACTTTGTCAAAGGAGATACAAACTTTCGAGGAAGATTGCAACATAGTATGAATATGGGTAGGATGAATTCCCAGGGCTGTTGATGTGAATACCAATACCCAAGCTCTTGTGTTTTCCCAGATCATGGATTCAAATTCACTAGATGTCACTCATATGCATATATTAAACAGTAAAAGTAGAGAAAGAACAGTAATCTCAAATTGCTATCCCTCCACTAAATCCAAAAAAAACTATTCTTCTAATCATCGAAATAATGATTAAATGATTGTCTATTCTCAATTCAAATCGAATCAAGTTGAGCTCCATGCACAATAGCAACTGAGAATCCTCTCCAAGGCAACCTGCCCAAGGTATTCTCCGACTATATTGAAGATGTTGAAGTTCTCCGTAACGCCGAATGCTATATATGCCACACCTCCCATCCCCGAAAAGAGTAATAATCCATTGCCCGCCATATCTACGGTCTATGTTGAAAGACTTTTTATCTTCGTTTGTGTCTTTTGAAGTATGTTATCCTTGAAAAACAAATGAGTAGAAACTCTGAAAATAGTGCTTTTGTCATGCAATACAGCGCTGTTCAAAGCAGGTGTAAAAAAAAATGTGAATGATATCATAAAAAAACTCCGCCATATGTTGGCCCCAAAGGTCGTTGAGACCATGCCTTTCATCAATCATTGCGCCGTTAGATATCCGTAGGAAATACAGGGAATCCTGGTTGTACAAAGACGTTGAGTCCTGTACTGATGTTGTGTTTGAGTTTATTATATTTTTATTTAGAACTTGAGAGTCTTTGGCTTCTCCCAGCTGAATTCTTGGCTGGTGAAGTGACCGTTCTTGGCAGTCTTGAAGTAAATTGGCTTAGCCAAATCAAGCTCCTTGACAATGACACCAGGTCTCAAGTCAAAGTTGGCTCTGATGATCTCAACAAGTTCATCAGAGGTCTTGCTGGATGTACCGTATGTGTCAACAAAGATGGAGAGTGGCTCAGCAACACCAATGGCGTATGAAAGTTGGACAAGAGCACGTCTAGCAAGTTTGGCATTGACCAAAGACTTGGCAATCCATCTGGCGACGTAAGCAGCAGATCTGTCGACCTTGGAGAAATCCTTTCCGGAGAAAGCTCCACCACCGTGAGCACCCCATCCACCGTATGTGTCGACAATAATCTTTCGGCCAGTAAGACCAGCATCTCCTTGAGGTCCACCAATGATGAAAAGTCCAGATGGTTGGATCTGATACGGATGTTAGCGAATTATCATTGCAAGATAATCACAATCAAACTTACGTGGTAAATGGTCTCCTCAGTCAAGTATTGATCTGGGATAACCTTCTTGATAATCTTCTCCAAAATCTCCTTTCTCAAAGACTCAGTGGTGATGTTCTCGTCGTGTTGAGCACTGACAACAACGGTGTGAACCTTTTGTGGGACAACAGCTCCGTTGTCGTGCTTGTACTCAATGGTAACTTGAGTCTTGGTGTCAGGTCTGAGCCATGGCAAGCTTCCGTCTCTGCGAGCAGCGGACATAGCAGCGTTGAGCTTGTGTGCCAATTGAAGGGTCAAAGGGAATAATTCAGGAGTCTCATCAGTGGCATATCCGAACATGATACCTTGGTCACCAGCACCCAATTGCTCAAGAGCTTGCTCGTAGTGAAGACCTTGAGCGATATCTGGGGATTGTTCTTCAATGGCAACCAAAACGTTGCAAGTCTTGTAATCGAAACCCTTTGAAGAGTCATCGTATCCGATGTCCTTGATGGCTCCACGGATAACCTTTTGGTAATCGAGACGTGCCTTCGTGGTGATTTCACCGAAGACCATAACCATACCAGTCTTGGTAGCCGTCTCGCAAGCAACCTTGGAGAGAGGGTCCTCAGCTAAGCATGCATCGAGAATGGCATCGGAGACTTGATCAGCGATCTTGTCTGGATGTCCCTCACCAACAGACTCGGACTAGAGAGAACGATCAGTAAAGAAAATTTGTTGTCGCGTCAGAAGGCCAGCTTACGGTGAAGAGGAAGGTTCCTTGGTTGTGGTGAGAAACTCCATTTGATCCGTTGGCTTGAACCATGATTGCGGTTGGTGTATGTGAGGAGATGAAGGAGAAGAGAGAGTTGTTTACGAGAAGATGGGAAAATAAAATAAATGATTGAAAAGTGTTGTTTTTAGGAGAGGAAGAGGAGCTTAAAAAGGTTGAGGGGAGAAATGAGTCTATATAATATGTAAGGAAAAGGAAAAGTTTGTGATTGGGATTTTTGAGGGAAGGTGGGGTTAAACAAAGAATATGTCTGTGCTACGGATTCCAATTGGTTAGCAGTGAAATGGGAGAATTGCACCATATTTCCAGGGAGAGTAGAGTACAGAATACTCGGTGCAATACTACCTAGCACCGAAAAGAGACTGCCAGGCATGCCAGGCTGGCCGACAGTTCAGTAGCATTATCCTCAGTAGCCCAAGTAGGCATGATGCCGAACACACTTCACCGCTGTCAAGCTTTTCCTTTCTTTTCCTTTCGCACAGTCGCAATTAGTATGTAGAATTCATAGATGCTCATGCAAGATTGATTCCATACAGGGGTATTTAGGATGAGGGACTTGCATTCCCCGTTGCCTTTATCAGGTTGTCATACAGATATCAGCGTGATCTGGAGATTTCCAATGCATTAATTGGTTCATTGCGACAATGGTGGTCCATTGGTTTCAATCTCCTAGGATACATCTCGGACGCCGAACATTTGCATTCAATATGCCCTTCTCTCCGAGATTGTGGGTGGTATTCTGTATCATACCATGCGTGGGCAATCTAGATCATCACATCCACTCCATTGCCTTGCCATGTGCAAAGTAGTGTGGGTACTCTAACAGGCACCATTCCCGCCGAAGGATTGTCAATAGATTCCCATCTCAATCGGGCTGATCGTTCCTTTGATATCGATATATATATATAATGTATATAATATATTGTAGTGGTGGTTTCTTGAGACAGATTCGTACATCCGTCCCGAGACGGGCCTTGCCTAGTATTCCGTATGCTAGGTGGTACTAATTTCCTACTAATTTCCTACTAATCGTACCCAATGAGAAGAGGTTTACTCGTACTCCTAGAAACATTCCTTTTCTCAGCCTCGTGTAGAGAAGCTTTCATCCGCTGAGGTAAGCAGAGAAAGAGAAGGCTGAGCCCTTTTTTCTTTTACTGATAGAAGCTGCCCCACTATCAACATTTTACAAGTCTGATAATAGGTATTTACAAAATATTATTTGCTCTCGGGGCTCATTATTCACATACAAATACAAATATTATTGTCGTCGCATATTTTCTACCCACCACTGATATCAGGTATCTACCATAAACATTCAAGATGAGTAAATTCGGTGTCCTAGTAATGGGACCTGCAGGTGCAGGAAAAGTAAGTCCTTCAATTCTGCGCGCGCCTTTCTTATATTTGCAGGCCTTGGCCATTCCAAATTTAAGTCTTGATTTTTGTGAAGTTTCTCCCAAATCATGTTAGAAGATATACACATACTAATCTCCCTCTCCCTTATCTCTAGACTACCTTCTGCACCGGTCTCATAAATCACCTCCAAAACAATCGTCGTTCCTGCTTCTACATCAACCTTGACCCGGCCGCCGAAACCTTCTCCCACGAACCCGATCTCGACATCAAAGATCTTATATCCCTCGAAGATGTCATGGAATAGATGGGTCTTGGTCCCAACGGCGGTCTGATCTATTGTTTCGAGTTCCTTCTCGAGAATCTCGATTTCCTTTCCGAAGCCATCGAGCCTCTTACCGAAGAATATCTCATTATAATCGATATGCCAGGTCAGATAGAACTATACACACATATCCCAATCTTACCTGCTCTGGTAAAATTCTTGACCAAGACGGGCGCATTGGATATTAATCTATGCGCGGCATATCTGTTAGAAGCAACGTTTGTGGTTGATCGTGCGAAGTTTTTCGCAGGCACTTTATCTGCTATGAGTGCGATGATTATGCTGGAGGTTCCACACGTCAACATTCTATCCAAGATGGATTTAGTAAAAGGTCAAGTCGCAAAGAGGGAACTCAAACGATTCTTAGATCCGGATACGTCGTTATTGGATGATGATCAGGAAGAAGATGATGGGGAGGGAGAAGCTAAGGATGCGCAGACGTTGATGAAGGGAAACAGTTTCCGCAGATTGAATAAGGCGGTCGCGGGTTTGATTGACAGTTTCAGTATGGTTTCGTATTTGAGGTTGGATGTGCAGAGTGAGGATAGTGTTGGGGGGATCTTGAGTTACATTGATGATGCTATTCAATTTCATGAGGCGCAAGAACCAAAGGAGCCAAATGATGAGGTGGAATATGATGAGGCAGAATAAGCTGGCTTGGTTTGGAAATTTTGGGTCACAATAAAAATGCGCTATGCGGAATATTCAGACAGCTGCAAAGTTGGAGTTAAGCATACTTCGAATCTCGACACAAGCAGAGGCGCATAGCTGGTTAGGAGGCACGGAATTGGAGAGGGAATCTATCGAACTGGCGTTTAGGAGAGATGATTGTATGATGCATAGCGTTGGCGTTTGTTTGGTGAATTATCATATCCAAGAATATCAAAAAGCATCGAAGATTGGAGATGACTACAGATTTTGTATTTTCTGTCCCGAGCTTGTTCTTCAAAATGTGCCAATGTCCGCATAATTTCGTGTTGTGTTCATTATCAAGGTTGCCCTGTTCGCTGACGATAGACTGTAATTACAACGCTGATCCAATCATCAACGATGCTCCAAAAAGCATATGCCCTTCTATCCAATGCTTTTCCCCATCACCCGCCCGCCTCTTCCTCTCTATTGTCATCCCCGAATTTCCTCACATATCACATAACCACCCAAACCCAAACCCAAACGCCAAATAACCTACAATATCACAAAAAGACCTCCTCACTAAATCCAAACCCTCACTTCCTCATCTCCTGCTCCCTCTTAGCCTTCAAATACTCACTCCAAAAAACATCCACCACCCACCTCCCCCCCTCCAAAACCTCCACCCCTGTCCTCCCCACACCCCTCTGCAAAACCACCACTGCCACTCCCCCAAGCACCCCCCAAAACACCAATCCAAACACCATTCGCAATCCCCACGCTACCATCCTCCTCATCAAACTCATCAGGAAAAATATCAACCAAATAATCGCGAGTACACCCACCACGACTGCAATTCCAGGACTTTGACTGCTGACTTTGAGGATGGCTTCGAAGAAGGGGAGCAGGAGTGGCATAATGTGGGTTAGGGTGAAGAGGTAGAGGGGGTGCAGGAGTTGTGTATAGAGGTTGGTGGAGGTTTGGTAGAGGAACGGATAGGCGCGGAGGAAGTAGGGATAGACGCGTGTTAGGTAGGGCGCGCTGAGTTGGTAGATGTCTGGAGGGAGTTAGCAGGCTGTGTAGAAGGGGGATTGGATGGTGGAGGAGGGGGGGGGGAGAAAGGTATAGGTAAACATACCATTAACAACCGGATTCTCGCGAAGAAGAGCCAGAATATCCATTTTCGCGATTCGCGATTCGAGAGAGACAGAGAGGAGAGCTTTAGGATACCTGGTCGTTGGTTGCTTGCTCGCTCGTGATATTTCTCTTTGTAGGTAGAGAGCTCTCTCTAATTGATCCTTTGTTTCCTTCTGGCCAAAACCCCCGAGAAACAAAAACAAAAATAAGAATGCAATGAAATATCCTTTCTGTTCTTTTCAATGGGAATCTTGTGTATTTATTCGTCTTCTTCTGGATATTGATCTTCTCTTCTCTTCTGGATATTGATCTTCTCTTCTCTTCTCTTCGAATTCTCTTGTCTCAGCTAATAAGATGCTCCGCTCTACTCAGCTCTGCAATCAATCAAGTAAATCAATTAAGTAAATCAATCCCTAGAACTCAACAGAAACAATAAGAATCAGAAGACAATCGGCATAAATTCATTGAAACATTTTTTTTTGGCTCTTCTTCTTTATCATTATCAATTTGTTTATCTCAGATGCGAAAGAATGAAAAGGTCGGTCCCGTCCCCGCCATGCTCCACTTGCTTGCTTCCCGGTTAACGGTAAGCAAGGAAGGCAAGCTGGTATTTTGGGAAGCCATGCTGGGACGGATCGTCAGACATGTGCAAGTAAGGTTACGGGTCCGCAGAGTACGTAGTTGTAGGAGTAGGGTTAGGGAAGAAAGGAAAGTTGTTATTTTATTTCAAACTTCATGTCAGAGAGTCTCTAGATAATTCGATATTTTATATATTCATGTAACTATTTATATCTCGCAAATACCTATGTAAGTATGTATGTATACCAAGTATCATATGCGATGCAACGCCAAGTTGTGAAATAGCTCATACAATACGCCAATGCTATGCTAAACCCAAACCCGACGCAATGCAGCCAGCCAGTCATGAAAACCATTCCAGTAATTGGTCTCAACTCAAATTACTCCCGTCAAATGAAATCATATCATGCCAAGTCATCAATATCATCATCATTCCATCCTAACGCCTCATAATACGATACCTCTTTCTTATAAACCTGTGTGGGTTTCATATTTTCTAGTGCTACCGGCACATCTCTTATATTCTCTTGGTCTTCATTCGAAGGTCCCGCAGGATGGGTGTAGCCTGATACCCATTCTGATATTTTACGGACAGGAGTGACCTTTATTGGTGTTTCCTTCAACGGTGTTTCCTGTACACCAGTAAAGAATGTAGAAGGTGAAGGTCTTTTGATTGGCGTTTCCAAGTTACTTGGGACAGACGACAGAGAAGGTCTTTTGACGACGGAATCAGGAATGCTATTGAATAGTTGCGCGCTAGAGCGGCGCATTTGTAACGGTGAAGAAGGTGGTATTGCACCATAATCAGCGTCATAGTTTGCAAAATTGCTCGTAGATCTAAACGAACTTGAACTAGGCTTTCGAGTTGGAGTCGCTTGTACAGAATCTCGAAAGGGGTCAAGATCGTATGAAGGACGAGTTTTGGATTGTGGTATAGTAGGTACACTTGATGGGGGGATGATGCCAAGCTCCATCTGGTCGAAGTCTCTAGGTCTGCCAATAGCCGATTGAGATTCACCGAACATGTTCTTTTGTCGGTTGGTTTTGGGAGTGGCTTTGATCTGCACCGATTGAAATGTTTGGAACAGCGGATTCCTCACAGGCTTTTTGGATTTTCGAGGATGTCCAGCAGAGGCAGATCTTCGTTCGGCGGTCTCTACCAAAGCTTTACCAGCCAGCTCACGATTTGGTTTCTTTAGTGCTGATATAGCATCCTTCAATTCTGCATCAATGGCAGCTTGTTTCTTTGCTTTTGAATTGGGGTCTGGCGCAAGTGTACTCATATCCACCTCTCTTTGGGAAAATCTTTTGGAATTCAAAACTCCACCTCTATTGACATGAAGAGGCTTGAACTCGGCAGAAGGTATACTAGATAGGGATGGAGCTTCACTTGTCTCTCTTTTCAGACCGGGAATGGTAGGATCGGTAGCCGACCTCATTAAGGAAATGGCTCTATTTGAGCCTATTGACATACTACGCCTCTCCCTATCGTCTGTCAATACACGCTGCAGACTCTTCTTCTGCTTCGCAGGAACAGGACGCTTAGTGATAGTCCCTGGCCGAGTAAGTGTGTTTGAGAAACTTGCAGCTTTAGAAATCCTAGGTTTTTTGGCCGATTTAGTAATAGGCCCTCCAAGCTTGCGGTTTATCGCATCACAACGATCGGGCAGACGGGCCGAGAAGAAAGGTACAATAACCTCTATACAGAAGTCCTTGAGAATATTGTCATTATGTTTCAAGGTATTGCTGGACGTTAGGCCTGAGCTTTTATCTGGAGCCTTGATGGCTTCACTTGCAATGGATTGCCAAATGCATAGTCGATCAATATGAACGTCAATAAGCATCGTGAGATGATCCTGCTTTCGAGTCTTGGGTGTCCTTTCTTTGCTTTGTATTATGCCATCGTCAATTGGTAGACTAGGTAAGCCTCCGTCTAAATTTTCATTTGTCGAAACTAAAGGTTGTAGAGCAAAAACCTCAAGTATTATTATCATTTGAAGTTGTGTTTCGCGAATACGTAGATTTGCTATACGAGTTTTCGCTAACTCTTCTTTAGATGACCCTGGAGCCCCGGTTTCTATCTCCTCGTCATGACCAATCCACCATTGCTTAATGAGCGACTCCTCATTTGGATACAGCCCATTCTTGCCAGGTTTCATTTTCTTGTTACTCTTCTTTTTCTTAGGTTTCACTGTAGTATCGTCGGCACTTTGGTCATGGATATCGATGGATGAGACGCAGACAGGTACACCATCGCGATATTTCTTGTCAAGAAGGGTACTTGATTGTACAAGGCTTTCTAAGAATGCAATGTGTTCACTCATATCGAGATTTGCGTCAAAGTCGAGGTTAAACGCGGCGCGTGCTCGTGATAACGGACCTTTTGCAAAATAGGCCAGTGAAGTCTTTGAAAGATAAAGCGATTCGAAGTACTGAGTTCGAACATTATCAAAAATTTCAGTGGAAGTGGCTTGTGTTTTCGTCTCCAAAGCAGGTAAACAGATGGTCGCTTGAGTCTCATTTTGAGGTTCGGATGCGGGTGATTTTTCAGGGGCAACTGATTGAGGACGAGATTCTGGAAATAGTGGCGTAGATGGGCGTTTGATCATAGACTGTATCGCTTCGATAGCGAGTCTCTTTTTCTTGGTATATTTGCTTCCTTCCGGTGCGATCAATGGCTCGGTCGAGGTTTCAAAATGAGTCGAACCGAAAGGTAGTCCCTTCACCGACACACCTGTACGCTCGGTCTGGGCTACCACGGCCGATGATTTCAATTGATGTATGTTGATCCAAGAACCCAGTTGTAAAACTACATATAATCCTCGCGATTCTCTCTCGACAGCGTATAAAGAGCGATTGTCGTCTAACCTGGCTATGAGAACCATTGGCTGGTTTCCCATTCGTTCCTCCAATTCCAGTATCTTAACATGCGTCTCGAAAAGTCGTGATTGGGGCAAAGAATTGGTTGCAGATCCTATGTCTAGATATGAGAGTGGTAGCTGTGACCGTGGTAGTAACATTATAGGCTGAAGAGTTCGAGGCCGGGTATTGGCTTTGGATGGGTATGGCTATTTTCAGATCAGACATGGTATTGTAAAAAATAAGTTAATAGATTACCCACCTTGACAACGAATGTATCTTTCAGCAAGTCCTCCAATGAATTGCCATCTCTCTTCCGCTTCTTGCTTCCCAAGTTTCCTGTATCATCGTGACAAATTGATTGGGAGCTTGGGGTCAAGACACCAGATTGTCGACGCGCTTGGTGAATCGACGCGTCGGAGAAAGGGGATGCATCTTGACTTGACATAGCACCCGAATATTGATATTTGTTATATCATGAGGAAGATATTTTATACAATGATCTTTAATTGATACAAAGCAAAGACTGTTTGAAAAAGGTATGTTGTTGGTGAACGATAGGTAATACCTTGACAATACAAAAAGCAATTTGCAATATAATATTTCTATATCGGTATCTAGATTCTAGACGCGTTCCACGCGAGGCTACCAGTTGACAGGGACTGCAAGTGTAAGTGCCCAAGCACGTGCCAAGTGCATTTTAGCATCGGAGCCTTTTTCCCCGATGCGCTCGATCACTGGAACATTTTGTATCCCAAAATTGAGCCCCCTTCATCAGCCTTTCTGAAAGTTCGGCTCGTACTCTGCACGTAGAAGACGTATGTCTATCTGTGCTCGAGTTGCCCAGACCAGGCAAATAAAATCACTTGCCTTGTGTATCATAAAAGAGGGGACGACAAGCCTCCAATTCCTAACAGATGCCTGGCTGGCATGGAAAGGTTAAGATAGATATGATGTTGAGACAACTCAAGCCACTTTCACTATCTGATAAACATATTCTCATCACAGTGAACACCCGCCCGGGCATCTTTTCCCATGTAGATCTTTACCCCCATGATCTTCGGGCTGTACAATGTATGGATGGCATGTACACGCTCTGACCGAATGCAACATTATATCATGTGTGCTGTCCATACCGTCCTGAACTAACATCATAGAAATTCTCAAGATGCTCCAGCCTCAACAAACTATAGCCTACCGTTCATTCTACAGCCTCAAGTCAAGATTCCCAAATTTGAACTCCCCTCGCTCCCTCGCTTCTATCGCAGATGGTAGCTCGGTAAATAGTGGCTTGGCTTTTGAGGATTCACTTTGAAACTCATCAAATATGGATTCCAAGCCTATCATTGGAAGTGAAGGATATGATCGTCGTGGCGGGTGGCAAATGAAATAATGTCGCGGGGTGAAATATGGCTCGCTTGCTTTTTTTTTTGGAATGACAATCATGACATCGGTACCATGAACATGAATCCCTTACTAGGTAGATATTTGGTTGTAGCCGAAAAGCAACATCGCCCGTATTAGTAGAATAGAATAATATAACAAATGTGATTGGGCTCCTCAAATAAGTAAATTATAACTTTGTATAAGAGTATAAGAAAATAGAAGAGAATGCCTATTACAGAGTAGATTAGATATCCATTTGAGTATTGTTCAGTATCTCTCTCCTCTCTCTCTTTCTCCCTCCCCAATCCATCTACTAGGTAGGTATCTAGAAAGGTACTACTCAATCGCTATCAGAGCTAGGTAGATATCTAACTCAAATCATTCACTTGCCGGCGTCGGTATTCGGTGTTCACAGACGGATGGATGAATATCTTGACTTGCAATATATGCGGACGGTGTATGCTTCGTAGCTGGGGATAAAAGTGTATCCGAAGATATCGACTACTATGTGCTAGTCATAGTCAAAAGCCCAAATGGGATCATTTTTGACAATTTTGCATTTACAGCGGGTCTTGAAGATCGACAATTGTGTCCCAGTCCCAATCAACAATACCTAGTCCTCATCTCAAAAGCTACCCAATAGCCTTACTCCTCTATTCCGCATAAGAATATCTGATAGATGGGTATTTCAGCTCAAGGTCATCAGACATGTATACATGTAAACACATGCAAACATATTTATATATATATATATATACAAC